>OY986438.1:158944292-159214292 GCA_963920525.1 Dichetophora obliterata
GTTAAGCCGTTTAGATTTGTATTGAGGTCAAACAAACAAACAAACAGAAAATGAGTTTTATTACTATAGATTTGAAGTCAGCGCACTCAATTAACAAGATGAAAAGTTTTATAAAGCTCAGACGACTTCTTCTATTTTTGTCCCCGCTTTATATGTGATCAACGCACTGTGGAACGGATGAACGGACGGACGGACGGACTTAGCGTTAGAAAAACGGAGGACAGACTTTAAGGCAAGTCTTGTCAGCTAGTGTTGTGGATGGCAGGGGGAAGGCAACTAAATGAAAGCAAACCGTTATTGTTTGATGCAAGCCAAATCTGTGTATGTGTGTGAGTGTGTACATATTGAAATGTGTAAGTGTAAATTTTCATTTTGCTAGCTTTGGATGGCTCACACCGTTTAAGATATCGAAAAATTTGCAACTCTTTGCTGTTGTTGTTTCAATTTAGTTGTTTTGATGATTGCTGTCTTTTGTTGCTTTTATCTTTGCGTCTAATTGTTAGACAATGAATAAAAGTTGTGAAAATTCGTCATGTCTGTAAAAACCAGACAGTACATCGAATGCTTGCAGCATAGCAACATCTTAGTTACTACGCTAATTTTAGCACTATAAAGCTTCTTTTTGTGTTGCAAAAACCAAAAAATATGTACAAAAATTATGCTCTTGGTCAATTATTTGCACATACAAATATGGCAAATTGAATACCCGAATCAAACGAAAAATGTACAAAGAATTTTTAATCAGTTCATCGTTCTTTCAAATAATTTCTTACATTAATTAGATTTTATCAGAAGCCACAAAATGTTTCATTAATTTTCCATGAGGAGCATTAGAAATGCTTTCATAGATACTTTTTACAAGATTGCTTAATTTAATATTGTTAATTCATTTCTAATTTCCCAATAAAATTCTTAAGACAATTTTGAGCAATAAAAGCACTAAAGAAAGAAAAGTATGTCGCTTTATTATCTCAAGAATCTATATAACATTAATTAATTATATTTTTTGTGTTTACCTCTATTTAGTCAGATTTCTGTTTCGATAAAAAAGTACCATTAATTCAAAGGAAACCTCAACAACTACTGATAAAGTTATAATCTTTTAATACAGCATAAAGGTTGGGTTATGGCCAGCAAAAACAACAAAGAAACACAATATTTTTCAAGGTTTCCTTTTACTGTAATTATTTTACTAACTTTTTCTGCTTTAACATATCATTTATGGAAGGTGCGAAAAGTGTTAAATCAACCACATATAGGCTTACGATTTGATTAAGAGATTTAGAAAAAGTGATATTTTTGTTACTTTCTCAATATAAACGGCTTCACTTAGAAGACACATAAAGGCTTAACGGAATGGAAAAATTTTTATAAATTGTGCACAGGAAATATTAAAATTTTCTACGTATTTTCATTCATATTTATTTTTTATCTGTACACAGACGTAGTTACGTCATGTGTCTATTTACCATTGGGGTATAAAACAAGGATAGCGTTGAATGCGTGCAGAATTTCAAGTAAAGGCCCAACCGAAATAGACGAAACGAGAAAATAGCATTTTGACGAACGTCTGCACTCGTTACGGATGTTTACGGATTTAACCCAAAATGAAACGCTTTGCTCAACTCGTCTGAAACAGCTGATTAGTAGGCAATCAAGTATTATTTATTTATTTATATTGTGCACTTTGTAATTTTTAATAAAGATTTGTGAAAAATGAATGAAATAATGGCGAAGTTGAAACAAATTGATGAAAACAAAATAAAAACGCACTCTGCACAGCTGTTGTTGACGAGTTGCTCGCTAGCAGTTCGTCTTGTCAAACTGTGGAATAATACGTCTTGTCAAACTGTTTCGTTTAGTTTCCTTCAGTTACGTTTGCTCATTTTGGGTAACAACATTAATATGCATTTAACCGAACACTTACGTTTTTACTCGTTACGAAGCAAAACGTCTATTTTGGTTAGGCCTTAAGTTTAAAAGAAGGCAACAACAACAACTCTGTATAGATTCAATCACACAGCATACTTGACACTCTGTTTCGGAAGGCGCTACCTTTTCCATGTTCAGTAGTCTTGAGTAATTAAGCTGTGACCAACCTACTGTTTAAGTTTTATATAACTTAACGCTTGTTTGAATAAACTCTTCGAAATCGTATGACGTTAAAGCAAAGGTTTTTATTTTAGGTCAAGGGGGACACCTGCTCCAATAGCGTAAAATATCGCTGCTGGAGAGTTTTGAGTGCCTGAACATAAAGTTCCTGTTTCTGACATTTCGAACACAAAAAAAATCATATAAAATCGAAAATACTATGTATCTCATTTAAAATTATTTCAATAAATAAAGAAAAATGTTTGTTATTTTACTTACTTACTTACTTAGTTGGCGCTAAAACCGTGTGTCGGTCTTGGCCTCATCTAAGAATTTGCGCTAGCTATTTCTGTCTTTCGCTTGCTGGCGTCAGTTGGAAATTCCAAGCTTCGTCAGGGTGTCCTCTACTTGGTCTTTCCAAGGAAGATGCGGTCGTCCTCTTCTGCGTTGACCGACGCTGTTTACCGAATCGAATATTTTCTTCACTGGAGCATCGTCTGGAGCCAGCGTATCCGCTTGACTTTAATGCGATTGACTATGTCGATGTCAGCGTACAGCTCATACAGATCATCATTCCATCGTATTCGGTATTCGCCATTGACGCAGATTGGTCCGTAGATCTTACGAAGAATCTTTCTCTCGAATGCTCCTTAAGTCTTTCATCTGAACTGCTCAGCGGCCAGGTTTGTGACGGATAAAGTAAGACGGGCATCATGAGCGATTTATAGAGCGTGATTTTCGTTCGTCGAGAGAGGGCTCTGCTTCTCAATTGCCTACTGAGCCCAAAGTAACTCCTGTTGGCAAGAGTTATTCTTCGTTTGATCTCAATGCTGATGTCGTAGGTTAAGTTTATGCTGGATCCCATATAGACGACGTCCTTCACAACCTCGAGAGGTGTGAACGCATTGTCAACGGTAGCGTGGGTTCCAAGACGCTGGGACTGTTTGCTTGTTGACACCAAGTATTTCGTCTTATTTGCATTCACTGCCAGACAAGCGCGTCGGAAGCTAATTTCATCTGGGGGGGCAGTACAAATGGGGGGGCAGTACAAATGGTGGTGCAAAAAAAAGTTCACCAAAATTTCTTCAAAGAAACAAGAATGTGAATAAACAAATTTTTTATTTTAGTTTTAAATAAAAAAAATATAAAAATATATAAAAAATAATAAAATTTCATTATTTTTAAAAGTTCTTCCAATTTCAAAATTAGAGATCATTCTTTAAAGGATCTTTCATATGGTAATATGAAAATAAAAGAAATAATTGTTGCTTTTATAAAGCACGACTAGGTATATCTTTACATGGTTTAGATGCAATAAGGTACAAAAAGTTTTATCAATTTATATTATTCCAAAATGTTTCTTTCTGTCCTTGCGAGAAACAAATTCTTTCACCACCTCCATCGAATTCAATTCTTCGGTTTTATCTTTGTGAATGTGTATAAGTGCCGCATGAGTGAGTCGTTTTTGTGTCATAGTTGCTCGAAGATACGTTTTAAGTCGTCTTAGTGCACTAAAAGAACGCTCAGATGAAGCTGCATAATGAAGTCATCTGCATAAAGATCAAGTTTTGTTTTTAGATTTTGTTCAGAAGGCACTTTTCCGTTGAAGGCTTCGATTACAATATTTTCCAACGATTCCAGAGTGTCAAGATCTGTTTAAATGTACAATAAGACTTACAAAGTGCCAGTTTACACTAGCTTCACTCAACCGACTCACCGAATGTTAAATCAAAGTAAGTCGGTTGAGTGAAGCTGGTGTAAACTTGCAAAAATAAAAAAAAAGTAAAATATTAACCTGTTTGATCGAATCTAGCCGTTATCTCATTTGAGAGAAGATCTAAAATTTCGAAATAATCTTTTCGTAGCCGATCATATAATGGCAACTGTACTGAAGGAACCAGATTTGATGTTTCTTCAAAGCGTCGAGGTGGATATTCATCAGCTAATTCACAGTAGGGGCTTTCGCATGGTCCAAAACATTGGACCAACATGGCAGATTGTACAACATGTAGTACCATGCGTAAGCTAAAACTATAGTCGAAATTTTTGGTTTTTTCTGCCGATTGTACAATATTGTACAACTATGTAAAATTACTGCTCAATTGTTAGGGCATCTAAAAGTTGCTTAGCTATTAGCCGGATGTGTTCTGCTTGAGAGCTTGCAATTAATGATGTTGCTTTACAAGTTGGATCGTTCGAACGCTCAATCAAATAGTCCCATTAGTTTTCCATCTAAATTATCGTACAACATGTCGTCCAATATGGAAAGCCCCTAAGAACATTTCAAATTTTTTCTTACCAGAGTTGCAAAATTAACAAGCATTAAGCTACATACTTAAGGGTGCTTTTAAACTGAAGTGGTGGGTTTGCAGTAGAAAATCTACATTTTGTTCTATCTTTTTGCAAACACAGCGAAAGAAAATGGTTATCCGCAAGCATGCTTATGAAGAAGAGAGAAAGAAGAGGAAAATATAAAATACAAAAATATTATCGTTGTAAAAAAAACTGATATTTTGAATAACTTTTGAAGTTTTCCTTTTAAATTGTTTATCTAGCTAAAAAAGTGGGGGGCAACTGCCGCTTCCGACGCCAATGCTGCCAGACAAATTTAACTTGACTCTTTTTCTAATCTGGAGAATGCTGCACTGACTTTGCGCATATTATGGCCAATGATATCGATGTCATCAGCATACGCAATATTGTGCATACATAGAATATTGTGCCACTTCGTCTCAGATCAGCAACTCGGATGATCTTCTCCATCATTAGGTTGAAAAAGTCGCACGATAAGGAATCACCTTTTCTGAAACCTCGTTTGGTAACAAATTGCGGGGAGAGGCAGGCCTGTAGCCAGGGGGAAGGGGGAAACGCCCCCTACTACAACCGTTTACCCCCCTGGCCAAATCAGACAATGAAAATTTGCTATATTTGTTATATTGATATATTTGTTTATTGCTTTAAAATTAGTTAAGTTTGAAATAACAAAAAATATACACATTCACCTTATTCATAACTTGAATATGTATATGAAAATTGTTTAACAAAACATTTCAGACAAATTGTTACATCGCCAACATTTGCTACCAAAAAATCAGATTTGAATTTTAATAATTTTTTAACCCGCATCATAGGAACTTTCTAGAAACGAAAAGCACGTTGTGCACCAATTTGATGCAGATACAAAAAGAATATATAATTCATTGAAATGTTTTTAATTTTAAAATTTTTTTTTATGCACGATGAATGTTTTTTAATTTTAAAATAAGAAAAAACTGCAAATCTTAATTCTAGCAAAAATTTAAAGGAGCAAAAGATTTAAATCAAAGCATGCATGTTTGTTTTTAATTAAAAAAAAAACAAAAAAAATTATATAAAAATTACACTTAAATGACATAAAAAACCGAAAAATGCTCTAAAAATTAAAACGTCAAAAAATGACAATAAAATAACTTAAAAATTTCTAAAAATGACCAAAAAATGCCCTAAATCTAGTAAAAATTACATGAAAACTAAAAACGATGAAAAATTACAAACAAATGTCCCAAAAACTTTTTAAATTTGGAATTTAAAAAACATAAATGGACGTCTGAAATAAGCAGGAAATGTCTTAGAAGCAGCATAAAAAAGATGACATTTCATCGAAATCCTAGCTCTGGTAATAATTTTTTTGTAAATGTGGCACGGTATTATACAAATTAATATAAATGTTACACCGTTAACCCTCATCGGTCCCCTGTATGCGCACGCATACAATTTTGATCTTTAACCTTGAATAAAATAAAAACGGTTCAGCGGTATGACCTTGTATTTTGCAAAGTAGAATTATTTTGCCTGAACAACCAAAAAAACCCGTTTTTGAATTTGTGCCCTTATTGTATTTGCCTGTGCAGTTATAGTTACGAATCGGTCCCTGTGTACGTGCGCGCATACACATAAGCCGCTTATTTTTGTGTGTGGATTTATACCACGCTCTTATTTTTTCGTTTTATGAAATTCAGTTTGTTCTGGAACACACATAAGTAAAGTTTGTTTGCGCATTTATTTGTATTTTGGTTGTGTTTCGAAGTATTTGATAAGAAATGGATAGAGTTTTACGTGAAAGAAGGCAGCGAGATGAACTAGAAATGGATTTTGATTTGGAAAGCGAAGCGGGCGAATCTCCGTGCAATAGTGACGATGATTTTGCATTATCAGACGAGAAGAATGATGAAAGTGAAGTTAGCGTGCATTCGGATGAAGACGATATTGAGCCACTAGAGCAAAATTTAGCAGAAGAAAAAGCAGCAAATCCTGAAAATAAATATTTTTAAAAAAATAAGAAAATTGAATATGCATCGCAACCATTTGAAATAAATCGAAGAAATTTATTTCGACGTGCTGAAAATTTCACTTCAGGTAAAAACCTACCCTCTTTGTTGTGGGTTCATGTTCGTTATATGTTTCATTTTTGCTATAATTCAGGTCCAAAAGCATTAGCAGCTGCTACTATAGTTGATGTTTCGTCTGCATTTCACATGTTCCTTGAACCGGTTGAGAATATTATTTTGAACATGACAAATTTATATGGTGTGCGAAAGTACAAAGACGATTGGGAAAACATTGCTTTGTACACTCTGCACGCATACTTTGGATTGTTGCTGCTTTCTGGTGTGTATTGATCATACGGTGAATGTGTCACTAAACTGTGGAATGACGAAACTGGTCGGCCAATATTTAGAGCATCAATGTCTTTGAAAATGTTCAAGCGTATCCACGGTTGCATTCGATTTGATGACCGCGAACAACGTATGGCCAACACTGCATCTACAAGTACTTCTGTACGTGACAAATTGGCACCGTTTCGAAATGTATACGATAAATGGAATCATAATTTGAAAGTTGTATACACACCAGGAAAAACTAATACGACTTCCTGCAAAACTAATACGACTTTGCAGGATGACACTGAGCAACACCAGCAGCGCAGTTAAAATCGGGAAGGACCTCTCCCCACCATTTATTACCAAACTAGGTTTCAGACAAGGTGATTCCTTATCGTGCGACTTTTTCAACCTAATGATGGAAAAGATCATCCGAGCTGCTGATCTGAGACGTAGTGCCACAATATTCTACAAGAGTGTTATGCTGCATGCGTATGCTGATAACATCGATATCATTGGCCATAATACGCGCGAAGTCAGTGCAGCATTTTCCAGATTAGAAAGAGAGTCACGTCGAATGGGTCTGGCAGTGAATGCAGACAAGACGAAATACTTAGTGTCAACAAACAAACAGTCCCAGCGTCTTGGAACCCCACGTTACCGTTGACAATACCTCCTTCGAGGTTGTGAAGAACTTCGTTTATCTGGGATCCAGCATTAATTCAACCAACGACATCAGCCTTGAGATCAAACGAAGAATAACTCTTGCCAACAGGTGTTACTTTGGGCTCAGTAGGCAATTGAGAAGCAGAGCCCTCTCTCGAAGAACGAAAATCACGCTCTATAAATCGCTCATCATGCCCGTCCTACTTTATCCATCACAAACGTGGACGCTGAACAGTTTAGATGAAAAGACTTTAGGAGCATTCGAGAGAAAGATTATTCGTAAGATCTACGGACCAATCTGCGTCAATGGCGAGTACCGAATACGATGGAATGATGATCTGTATGAGCTGTACGCTGACATCGACATAGTCAAGCGCATTAAAATCGAGCGGCTTCGCTGGCTTGGTCATGTTTATCGCATGAAAGACGATGCTCCAGTGAAGAAAACATTCGATTCGGTACCCAGCGGCGGTCAACGCAGAAGAGGACGACCGCATCTTCGTTGGAAAGACCAAGTAGAGGACAACCTGACGAAGCTTGGAATTTCCAACTGGTGCCAGCAAGCGAAAGACAGAAATGGCTGGCGCAAATTCTTAGATGAGGCCAAGACCGACACACGGTTGTAGCGCCAACTAAGTAAGTAAGTAAGTATACACACCAGGAAAAAACATTACCGTAGATGAACAGTTTGTTCCGTATCGTGGGCGATGTCCGTTTCGTCATTATATTCCATCTAAGCCGGCGAAATATGGCATCAACATTTGGGTGCTATGCGACTCAAAAAGCTGGTATGCATACAACACACAAATTTATGTTGGTCGGAATCGTAATGCCACTCCCGAACGTAATCTCGGACGGCGTATTGTTTTGGATTTGGTGGAAGGACTTTCTGACAGAAATGTAACGTGTGACAACTTTTTCACTTCGTATGAATTGGCAGAAGATTTACATAAGAATCGCAAGACTATTTTGGGAACAATAAGAAAAAATAGGACTGAAATTCCTTCAGTTCTACTCGACATGCGTCAAAAGCCAATTTATCATACAGAAGTTGTATATGAACATAAATTGCAAGCAGTTATGTTGTCATAAGTTCCTCGCCGGTACCGATTTGTGACATTGCTCAGTACATACCACAATGTTGTCAGCATTAATGAGAATAGTGAAAAGAAGTAACCTAACATCATTGAAGACTACAACAAAATCAAGAGTGGAGTTGATACTATGGATCAAATGGTGGCTATGTACACATGCAAATGAAAAGTCAATCGGTGGCCAATGGCAGTATTTTGTAACATGCTTGAAGTTAGTGCGTTGAATGCATTCGTGACGTTCATTGCATTGTTCCCGAATTGGAAAAATTCTAAAACGAACCATAATATTCGTCGTCGCATTTTAATCGAGGAGCTTGGATTGAATATCGTTGAAAAACAGATCACTAAACGTAAAAAACAACCTCAAAGTAATGATGCTTTCAGTGTTATTCAAAGAATTCGGGAGATTCGCCATTTACCAAGTACATCAAAACGAGGCCGATGCTACATCTGCACATATAAAAATAACAAAAATCTTTTTGCTACACGCTGTGAAAAGTGTACACGCAGAGAAACTAATAGAGACATGGTTGAGACATGATTACTACAATAATATTTTTTTTTACTAAAATTATTTTATTATTTCTGCAAACACAAATTTTTGCCTTAATAAAGTCATTATTTACTAATGGTGGTACCAAAAACAACATTATAGTTGAAATCATAACATAATTGGAATCGGCAACATACTATGATTGCCTCAACTATTAGTTGCAACAAAAAAGTTGTAGTTCTGTCAATCATGATAAATATAAATATTATTATAGAGACAAACATGTTAGAATTTCGAATGTTTGTCTGAACTATTCTTTGATTGTTGCCAAACGAAGCAGAACATAACCAGAAATCGAAAGAATTTATTGTGTCTGAACAGTTTGCAGGAACAACTTTCACTTCATTCAGACACAATAAGTTTTATCGATTCCTGGCTATGTGCCGTTTCGTTTGTCAACTGTTCAATTATTGTGTTTTGTTTTAAATCGCCTTATCCTTAAAACAGCAGGCAGAAAAGTGACATTTTCGACTTTGATTGTAGCAAACATATTTCTTTTTACCGTAAATATATTTCGCAATTCTGACCATATTTTGTTTATCACAAATATTGCTATATTTGTGACAATGCACTTAATGTTCCATGTTTATGAATGGCATTAGTCAGGCGAGCGGTAGTAGCAACTGTGGCTTACTGGTATAGTGTGCATGGCTCGTAAGCGAAAAAGCCGTGGTTCAAACCCCAGCTCGGACAGAAAATTTTATCAAAAAGATTTTTCAATTGAATTAATATTTCTGTTGAGCCCAGACAATGGCAAACCGCTGGAGAGATATCTTAATTAATAGCTGTGGAAATTGGAATGCATGAAAATAAAAAAAAAAAATAAAATTATTGTTTCAATAATATTCTGGATCCTAAAAATAAATTCATAATAAAGTTGTTGCAATCATTCTATTTTCGGCCCAATAAGAGAATAATGATTGTTTCAATAATATTTTGGTTCCTACAAAAAACTTCCTTTTCTAAATATGGTTGTTGTAATCATTTTATCATGATCAAAGTAAATATTATTGGGGTATTCGCAAGGTGTGCTATCATGTCATAATGTCATATTGTCCTAAAATTTTACAACTAAAATTTACAAGCAAAATAAATGCAAATAAGAAACTGCTATTTGATTACGACTCTTCAATAAACATAGCTTTCAGAGTTGTATTATATTAGTACTTTTTTATATGAAAGGCTACAATAAAATGTTTAAACTAGTGTAAAATCTTAGGACAATATGACATTATGACATGATAGCACACCTTGTGAATACCCTATATATGTTTAAGAACATGTTAGCAACAATCATAATCCGAATCATACTATGATCCTCTTAAAACATTGTTGTTGCAACTATGTTTTTTCTCTGCATGTAGAAATTTCATTTGTGCTGAACATCATTTCAATTTATGCGAAAAATGTACAAATTATTGACAAAAGTTAAAAATTCAATTTTTTTTTCTAATATATGTAATACTCTAATTAATTTCATTCTAAATCTACCTTTATGAAGTTCAAATGTATTAATATTATAGTTACCAATGTAATAAACATAAAAAATCACAAAACATAAATGGTTGTTAATGTTTTTTTAGCTTTTTTACAATTAAAAATATATGTGTATGCGCGCGCATACAATGGGACCGATTAGATGTATTTCTCGAGGGACCGATGAGGGTTAAATCAATTTTAGTTTATTGCGTTGTACCATGGTTAAATATGCTCTCATCTCACCTTTCAAAACATTTGTGAAAATGTAAGCACTTTGAAAATATAGATAAACATAATGTAGAAAATGCTACTTGTTCTGATGATTTTCTATTGAAATAATTTTTTTAAGATTTCTAAGAGTTTTTGAACATTAAAAGGATAAAAAACCGAGAATTAATCTGCTTCTTAAAAAAAAATGCGTACTTAACTATTGGTAATAGTGGTTAGTTATGTCTATACATATAGTTAAGTTTGAGTTACACAGTACAAAGCTGCGTTTAGCTATTAAACGATAAATAACGTATGCATTAATTTGTGTTTAAAATAACTCAATATGAAAAGTGCATGAGAAATATTTTTTTTTAACGCAATACCAACACCTATTAAAAAGATGAACATTACAGATAATCGTGACTGTTTTAAGCATTTCTCATCCGTCCTTGAACAGCTTTCGTAGAGCTTTAATTAATGTTATCAGCGTCTTTTGGGACTACTTTAGTAGAATTCAATTCAAAAAGCATTATGAAAATTAGATTTTATTAAATGGTTTTAAGAACCATAATATTAAAAATGCACTCTACTTTATCGCTTAGCAAGCTACTATTAACTGGTACTTTAAACGCAATGCTATTCAGAGATAATCAATTCTTTTGAGCTTTATTAATGTCATATATTATTAATACTATGCAGGGTCAACAAAAATTAAGTTAAAAGTCGCAGAGAGCTCTTCTGAAAAATATTATATAGTATCTACTTTTTACATAATAAAAAGTTATTTTTGCAATGGTTTTTTAGTAAATAGGGTCTTATCAAGATTTTTGAAGTGAAAATTTATTTAGGCGCGTTAAGCGATTTTGGGTAGAGAAAACTTTAATGGTTTGCGTCATCATTGCAGCGAGTAACTTTCGTTAATAAGCTTTACAGTCCTGTAGTCAGGGGGTAAAGGGGTCAATTCCCCCTACTACAACCGTTTGCCCCCTGGCCAAATCAGACAGTGAAAAACTTTAAATGAATAATTAATATGCATTTTGTTGATATATTTGTTTATTGCTTTAAAATTGGTTTAGTTTAAAATAACAAAATATATACACATTCACTTTATTAATAACTTGAATCTTCAACATATATAAAAAAAAAATGTGTGTATGTATGTAACGTATGGACTCCAAAACGGCTGGGCCGATTTTGATGAAATTTTCAGGGAATCTTTAGAATATTCAGGCAGGCGACATTGTGAAGTCTGATTTTTTATTTCCGGTCTGTGGGTTGAGGGGCGTGGCAAAATCCAATTTTCATATTGTACCAGCAATGACATGTACAGTGTTGCGCAAAACAACAGCAACAAAATAAGTGCGCTGCAACAAGATCGTGTATCTTTTTTAATTTTGGGGACACACAAAAATGATTATAGGAATCAAAGCATAAATTCATACATCATATATAAAACAAATCAAATTCAAATTTAGTTTTGTTTTTTAATTAAATTTCAAATTAATGTGGCTACATTCAATTTGTCTGAGAGCAAAACAAAAGCAACAAAACTTGAAAAATGTAAAAAGAGAACAGAAGTTTCAAGAATTACCGGCAAAAGTTCCGTTATTGTAAATCACGTGTTTTTTGTAAGTCACAAACATTTAAGTTGAGTTTTGTTTTTGCGCTAGTTGTGACATTGACTGTTCCATTTATAATGGCACGTTTTAAATACTGTGAAGCTCTTAAATTGGAAATTATTTCCGAATAAAAAACAGAAATGCACAAATATCTAACGTGAAACATTTTAATATTAATCATTCAATAGTTTGCAGATTAATAAAGAAATATACCATCACAAAAGACGTAACAACGGAACATTAAAGAGGGCGGCCGCGGAAGACATCGCTGCGTGATGACAGGAACATTTGTGGCGTGTTCAAACGAAAAGCATTTGCCGCATCCAAAGAGATTGTTCGGACACTTGATTTAGATATCCATCACAGCACTGTTCGAAGTCGAGCCGTTGAGAACGATTTAATAAGTTACAGACCGGCAAATAAACCTTTGCTTACAGCTAAGCATAAAAAACAAGGTGAGGTGTTACAATTTAAACAATTCTGTCTGAAATTGTGACAAATAGTTGCAATTTATTGTTTTTTAGACTCAGTCTTCCAAAAGAGCACCTTAATTGGACCGTTCAAAAATCGAAAACCGTTTTTTTTAGCGATGAATCAAAGTTCAAATTGATTAATTCAGGGCAAGGCACGGCCCCGCCCAGATACACGACTTGAAGCCCGAAACTGCAAAATAAATTTTAAGCACGGAGGCGATGGCATTATGGTCTTGACTTGTTTTTCCTAAAACGAAGTTGAACCATTTCAAAAAAATCGATGGAATTATGGATCAATTTGTATATAATGACGTTTTAGAAAGCAAGATGCAACCACATTCAGAGTGGAATATGTCGCTTCAGTGAATGTTTCAGCCCGACGACTCGAAGCACCCTTCAAAGCTCATCAAAGATTGCATTAGAGGCAATAGGATTCAAGTCCTTGATTGGCCGGCACAGTCACAATGACTTGAATCCCATTGAAAATCTTTTTGGGATTTTGAAGGTAAAAGTTTCTGGTCAAAGGTTTTCTAATAAGACTGCACTGTATGAAGCCCTGAAACTTAATTGGGAACATATACCTAATACCAACATATCTAATTTAATAGAGTCGATGTCGCTCAGATGTGCAGCGGTTATCAAGAATAATGAATCTTACACCAAATATTAATTATGTTGCTTTTGTTTTGCTCTCAGACAAACTGAATGTAGTCACATTAATTTTAAATTTAATAAAGAAAACAAAACCAAATTTGAATATGATGTGTTTTTAATATGATGTATGAATATATGCTTTGGTTCCTATAATCATTTTTGTGTGTACCTAATATTAAAAAAGATACACGATTTTGTAGCAGCGTACTCATTTTGTTGTTATTGTTTTGCGCAACACTGTACATGTATTTATATTTTTTTGCTTTATTTTATTTTATTTTTTTTGAAAGCCGTTGTCATGTTCTTCAAAACGAGATATCAAACTCTTAAATCGTTTATGTAGTCCCGAAGATATTTAGAAAAAAACCTATGTTAATAATGATCCAATATCATAATTTTAAAACTTTCGAAATGTTGCATTAAAAAATCCGAGTTTTCGGTTTATTTACAAAATATTTACATCATTCGATAACACAAGATATTCCGCACTTATTAAGGTGCAACATTGTACAATAAGTTAAAAATCTATTTATATAAAAATGAATGTCTGTCTGTCTGTTTGTTTGTTTGTGCTTTATAGGAGGCCAAGCCCTTGGACCGATCTTCCTGAAACTTTCACAGCATGTTACCATGACTCTGGAAAAAATAATAGGCTATATGAAGTTTTTATTGGACAAAGGGGCGTGGAACCGCCCATATAACCCAAATATTTAAATCGCCATATTTTGGGCATTTTTTGACCTACGTCGATGACATTTGGTACATATGGTATTGGCATAATTAGGAATACGTACCAGGAGAAAAGTGGGTGGGACCATGCCCCTTTTAAGGAAAATTAAAAATCGTAATATAGTCTTAACTACTGGACTGATCGTCATTAAATTTTCACAATAGGATATTCTTACGAAATAATAAATTCTTGACTATATAAAGTTGTGAGTGGACAAAGGGGCGTGGACTCGCCCATATAACCAAAAATTTAAAATCGTCATATCTTGGGCATTTTTTGACCAACGGCGGCAGTATTTGCTATATATGGTATTGGCATGAATAGAAATACGTACCAAAAGAAAAGTGGGTGGAGCACGCCCCTTTGTTTGCGATATATTGGAGGCTGGACCTGTTAACCGATCTTAAATTTTCACAGCGTGCAGCTTTGACTCAGGAATACTTATTACATGATAATATTTTTCGACCATGCACACTTCTGCACCTACTTTTTTACTTCGTTTATTAACGGCTTTACCTCAAATTTAAAATACATATAAATTAAAAGAGTTGGGTAGCCCCATTCTCTTTCTCCCACAACTGTCTGCAAAACAGCTGATTTTGTAATATGTGTTAATTAAAATAGAGAGTGGAGTAACCCCATTCTCATTCTCCCACAACTGACTGCGAAACAGCTGATTGTGGGATTGCTGCTTTTTGATTGGTCTAAAAATAAAAAGGGGGAGCATGAAACAAATTACATGAGGTCCAGTGCTGAATTCTAATTGGTTTACAACAAAAAAAGGGGTGAAGCATTGCAATAATTAAATTAAAATAAAATAAATAAATTTTTGTAAATATATAAATACTTTTAATTTTATTTTATAATGAGGGGGTAGCGAAGCACACCGGTTTCAGCTAGTATGTATATATAAATTTGTATATAAACAAAACTTTTCAGACAAATTGTTACAATTTTTCAAATTTCTACTGGGTCGCCAACATATGCTTCCAAAAAATAAGATTTTAATTTTAATAATTTTTTAACCCGCATCCATAGGAACTTTCTAGAAATGAAAAGCACGTTGTGTACCAATTTGATGCAGATATCAATTTGATGCAAACAACGCATGCGGGTTAATTCAATTTTTGACGTAGAATTACGTCTTACAGCGCGGTTTGTATGGGGGTCATTTTCACGAATTTTTCAAAGTGATATTTGACACTTTGGGGTATAACTATAGCCTTTAATATTCATCGTACAAAGAAAAATGCCAAAATATCAGTTTTAGTGGGAATAAAATGAATATCTAATAAAATAGCAAAATCTAAGTAGATGAAAAATTCATATTATTCGTATGAGAAATGCACAAGCTGCTTCCATGATACAAAGAACTACAGATAAAGTATTGCGCATGTCCGCCATCTTTGCTGTGACGTGCAAGGTGCTCCTTGGTTAAAACGTAGTCACAATTTATTCATAGGGTATAAAGATTTTAAAATGCCTACATTTTCTTATGAAAACTTGTTTTACTGATATGAAATAAATATTGTTTTATAAAGCACATGTCCAAAATAAAGTAAATATATTTTTTAGTACTGTTTGTGAAGAAAAATTTGCATATTTTGTAGAGGTGCTTTTTCCCCTTTTTACCGATTTACACAAAAAGCGGCTTCGTTGCTTGATGTGCTTGACAGAATTTTGACTGTTTGTTCGTTTTCATTTTGCTATCTTCATCACTTTTCTACATTTTCTTTTGAATGTATTCATCAAGTGTCACATTTGACGAGCACCGATGACGAGGTGCGCAGTAAATTTTGTTTGTTGCGCCGGGAATACTTTACCTGTAGCTCTTTGTATCATGAGCTGCTTCAGTAGCTGCTTATGTTGTTTTTATGGTTGTTGGTATTGTTGTTGTTGTTATTGTTGTTGTTGTGTGTGCGTGTGGTGTTCGTTTGGTTCATAATCATGTCGTTCCTTGTTGTGCTGCTTTTGTTATTGTTGTTGTTGTTTTTATTAATATGTATGTAAAAAATACATATATAAATCCACATCAGTTGCTAAAATTTTATTTCGTTTCCCAGATAAACAATCGGTTCGGTTGAAAACGGTGTGCACTTCTAAAAGCACTGAAGCGGACCGTTTCGTTGTCAGCAAATTATGCATTGTGTGTTTCATATAAGCGTACCATTTATTAAGTTGTATATTAATGTTGATTTTATATAATTTAAATACAAATTCTAAATGTTTGATAGTTTAAAATCGTTTATTGAGCTTTAGGTCAGGTTAGAACAATTAATTGCTCTAACGAATTTTTTCCAAAGAAACAACAACAACAAAATTTTCAATATGAAAAGGAAAACATCACTAGCTGATTAATTAGTTAGCTGATTGATTAACTAGTTAGAACAATTAATTGTTCTAATCTGACTTCAAGCTCAATAAACGATTTTAAACTATCAAACAATTAGAATTTGTATTTAAATCATAGAAAACAAACATAATAAATAGCTAGGTTATATAGAAAACTTTAAGTTGTATATTAATTTTATTTGTTGTTAAGCAATTGTAACCTTTTCTTAAAATGGTTTTTATTAAGTTGCCACAATAAACGGCAACTCAACTGCACCACCTTAATTTAAATACAAGATTCAATGCATATTTCAGATTTTTTTGGCGAACAGGTGAAAAAGAGAGGGAAAAAAGACAAGAACAAACGACGCATCAAGCGAATATGACATAAATTTCAATTCGATAAAAAAAGGACTTTACAATTATATAGATAATGGTTTAAAGGTACAAACACATGGCGTGTTTATACCATCAAATCAGACGCTGTTGTTTTAAGTATCGTTTAGCTGAAATAGTGACATTCATGGCTTGTTGGGTTGTAATACAATAGAGAATACAGATGCATGAAGCTAGAGAGCCAGTATGTGGCTCCAAAAATATGCACAACTACTAGCCTAGGTTGCCAGTTAAAATTTAAAACAATTCTGACAAAAAGTTACTTTTTTCACAGTAACATAAATTAAATACAACTAAAATTACCATGGTAAAGATAAAACAAAAAAGTTTATGCCGCAATAAAACAATATTAAAAAAACCCCACGATCATTAAAAATTACCACAAAAATACCACGCGTTTTAAAAATAACACCACAAATTCCATATGCATTTAAAATTGCCACAAAAATCTCATTCGCATTAAAATATTCAACAATATGTCCCATATCCACAAATAATTTAAATAACATTTAGAAATACCACAAAAAATTTTGTTTTTACAGAAAAAACAAATTTTAAGCAAAATATTACCAAACTCCCACGGAAGTTCAAAAAATACCCCACTGAACTCCCAATAGAAACCCACTGAAACCAATTAAAAAATACTACGCTGAATTAAAAAATTTAATAGGAATTCCCAAAAACAAAAATTCCTAAGGGCAATTAAAAATTACCACGAATGGGATTTTTCCAACATTACTGGCAACGTTGCTACTAGCTGCGGATATTGTTTATTTGGTTCTGCATGCGCTGCAAAGGGTCTTTCTTCACTCGGCAATTCTATGAGCAATAATTGCTTTCGCCACAAGTCTTAAAGGGGATTTTCTTAAACCACCTCATACGGGCGAATAATCGACAAACTGCTTGCGGCAAAAGCAATTATTGCCGAGTGAAAAGCGGGACAAAGAGATCTTGCTACCAGAGCAAGAGAATTATTGCTCTCGGAGCAATAATTGCTTTCTCCGCAAGCTCGAGAATTTTTGTGTGTGACGAGTGAAAAGCGGGACATAGCAAGCAAAGTTCTGTTTATTTTCTGTATACGATTCGGTTCATACTCTCTAACGCTGCTCAACCGCAGTGATCATGCTCTTCTCTGTGCGTCGTTGTTTAAGATTTGCTTGGTAATTGTTGTTGGTTCAGTAAGCTGAAATTTTTTAAGATGTTCTTAATGTTTACTCGACATGAACAGCTGATTTTTACAACTAGCTCGCTTTTCTCTACTTTCTACTTCATTCCTCTTCGAGTCGGCCCTACCTGGTTATTCTGCCATGAGTTGGACTACGAATAAAATGAATGTTTATTTTCAGGAAGATAAATACAATAGAGAATACAGATGCGGCAGAGGCAGTATGTATGTATACTACGCAGGTTAGCGCATGCGTTACTAAGCATTTAAAAAATCCATTTATTTTGGATTTAACAATCCATTTTTTTTTTTAAATACCATAATAAATTCGAATTATTTATACTATGCATTATATTTTTTCCATACTAAAAAATTATTTTGTTTACTAAAATTTTAATATTAAATTACTTTTAAAATATACATATGCTCTTCACTACAGGAAAAATAAATAATTCAAATTTACCCATATTTATTTCCATTAATTAAACATAACTTTGAATTACATTTAATTTGAACCAACAAAACAAATGAACATGAACAACAAATTCATCACCAAAAATATCAAACGAAAACCTTTTTCTAAAACTAAACAAATTTTTACATGAATTTAATTGTGAGCTTTTTAGATCAGGTAAGTTTGAAGAAGGACAACAACAACAAGTTTGTTTTTGAATAATTTTTATTTAGAAAATGAAATGCTTTAAAATAGTTTTGAAAAATATAAATAAAAAAAAACCAGAATTTTTCTCTATTACTGTATAAAAAGGAATTCTACGTCTATACTTACGATACTATCGAAACTGTGTCCTTTTTTTTTGTTTTACTTAAAAAATGTCTTATACACATGTTAGCCCATTTCACTACTTTTTCTTATATATATTTCTAGTCACTCTAAATAAATCTTGTATTTTTACCTTAATTTTATTACAAAGTCCTGAATTAATTTTTATATTATTTTTTATGTATTAATCTCATGTATAAAAAGATCTACATATCAATGTAAATATTATAAAATTAACTGTTTTTTAATAAATATGTGTATTTTATTCATTTCACACGTTAAAAAATTCTTTTCTTTTTATTTAAATGAAAAAACAAAAAAAAAATGCCCCCCCCCGATTCATTCCTGCCCCTCTGTCTTCTTGGTCTGGCTACAGGCCTGAAGCTTTAGCATAAGCATCAAGCAGATTAAATTATTTAAAGAGATTGCTTCAGAGAGACTAGTACTATCCCAGTGGTAAATGAACACATGATGTAACCAATTGTTTTTTAAATACAATGTAGCTGTGAGGCCTCCAACGCCTCGATACAATTCTGAATTACATTTGTTCGAGATGATGGCAGTAGGTATCAGTGTGGTCAAACGTTTCGTCATATCTTCAACATTTACAGTACGATCTTAATGTATAGTATATCGATATTTTTGTCTTGAGAAGATGATTTATTCGCTCCAAAGGTCATTCCCTTTCTAGTACTTATCAATCAAATCTCAGTTCTTACCATTCTTATGTACCACTTATGTTAGAAAATTGAAACTCGCAAAAAATAATTAACCTTTTCTTATGTAAATATTCCAATTATTCCAGTAGAACTATTTAAAAAATTTTTTAATTTATTTTGCCGAATGTAGGAACCTTTTCAAATTTTTTGTCATAGGTTCGGCATTTAGAGTTTAATCTTAAAGTATGATGCATATATCGATGTTTGTGTCTTAACCCATTAACCACGGTTGGGTATTTTTTTACCCATGAAAATGCTTCTGCAGAATTGATCATATCTCAGGATTGGTAACAGCTAAGTGTTGAATTTTTTGTTTATTGCTTTGAGAATACATAGAGCTATAAATTCTTTTAGGAGTGTGTCAAGAAGTTTTTACGTTAACTACTTTATCTTCAAAGTCAAATGTTTTTTAGTTTAAAAATCAGAAAATTTGTGTTATTATCAGGGTGCAGAAATATTCGTTCGATAAAAATTCCTTTTTTGCTGTGTGTGAAATTATTTACAAACGAAAAATTGAAAAGCAGACGAAAGTTCGCCATCGAAAAAGAAATGCTCTGCTTGCGTAGTTTTATTATCATTGATAAATTTCTGAGCTTTGTATTTTTTCGTACGAATTTTTCACACAACAACAAAAAGCAACAAACGTTCGTTTGGAATTGTTCATTAAAAATTAGCGTTTGAAGAAAAAATTCACGAACGTTCGCTTGTACATGGAGTTATTAGACAAAATATAAGTTTGTTGTTGTATTTTTGTACACTTGCTGACATGAAAAGATGAAACCAAAATACAGATGTAAACTGTACATTAGAGTGGCCCTTATTTTTTTTTTTCGAACGTAATACATTGCGGGCCGGAATTTTGTTTCTTTACTAAGCAGAAGCAAGCAGTGAAATTTTCAGAAAAAATATTGATATTTAAACGTGCCGCTTGCGACTTTAAGTTGAAAATCTGATTTATATGGGAAAAAAGTGCTGTTTTTTCTAAAATATCCCAATAACTTTTTTTAAATTCATAAATTTAAAAAATGGTACGCGTCTCGTTTTTTATTTTATTTTTCTTCAAAATGTTATTTCAAACATGAAAACTAGACAAAAACTAACAGAGGTGTGATTTTTAAATTTTCGAAAAAAATCTATTTTTTTTTCTTGTTGTATTAAAAAAATCAGAAAAATCCAAATTTGCAAAAAATTTCATTGAAATTTCGAGGAAATATTTTCTTAAGCTATATTTCAAACATATACAAAAAATTGTGGGATTACGTTAAATAACCTGGTCGTTATGAAATTTTTTAGTTGAAGTGTACCTTTTTGGAAATTTTGAGTTTGGGTATTTTTACGAAAAAACTTCCAAAAAATTTAAAAATGCAATTAAAAAATCCCCGAGAAATAGATTAAAGATAGTTGTGAGCTATTATGTGCAAAAAATTTAAAAAACCAAAATTCGGATACCAAAGTTATAGCTATTGAAACTTGACTTTTTTTCCAAAAATTTTCAAAGTGCCTGTTTCTGGCACTTCGAACACAAGAAAATTTGTAAGAAATCGGAAAAACTATGTTTCTCACTTAAAACGACTTCAATAATCTTAAAAATATATAAATGATTTTTTTTTAGAAAAAATTTTAGATTCCAGGGATACCAACATATCATACCCTGGTTTTAGGCTGGTTTTAGTTTTTTTTCAAAAAACTCAAAAAACAAACAAATTTTATTTTCATCGGGTATGATATATTGGCATCCCTGCAATATTTTTTCTAAAAGAAAATCATTTATATATTTTTAAGATTCCACACACACAGAATTCGTTCGGAAGTTGAATTATCAGTTGTTGTAGTAGGAAGACAGTAACATATCAATTGCAATAAAAATGATAAAATCGAAAATAATAGAATCGAACGCATTAAATTAACCAAAATGTTTTGCATTAACACGATAAATCAAATAATAGACGAATTCATAATTTTTATTTTGTATAATGCGTTGTAAATATTTTTATTAATCCAAACTTATATATTTGAATTAAATGACTGATGCAATTTATTTTGGTATAATTTAAAAATATCGCCAACTCTCTTTTTTAATATTTTTTTAATATTTTAACCTCCTAAATTTAAATCCAAATTTCAGGCCGCTGGCTATTGATTTAGAAGTTATAGGCCTCCAAGGTTGCAAATCTAGCTGTTTTTTCTAGTGTTCTGCAACGAGGTATCAAACATGAAAATCCATTTATAACTTTTTAAGATATACCTATTATTATATTTACAATTTTCCTGGAAAACAAGGGGTTTCCCTTTTACGAAAGCACTACACTAAAAATGTTTATATCTTTGAAAGTAATGCATGGATTTTAATATATGAATGGGTTTTTAAATTGTCTTTTTTACAATACCCATAAAGTGTAATTTTGTTGAAATATTTTAAAAAATAGCAAAATTTGTAGGCCATTTTTTCCAACTTAGGAGGCCTTTAACTTCTAAACCAATTGGGGCGGCCTGCAATTTTTTCAGATTTGTAGTTAGGAGGCCAAATCCATATAATCTGCAAAAAAAAAAGAATAAATTTAGAGTAGTCGCTATTCTTGAAATGTTTGGAATATGGCCTCAAAACCACGTCCGGCCTCAGTATGGCCGAATAACCAAAACTAGCCAAAACTGAAAAAAGAGCTGAAATTGGCCGTAACCGAAACCGAATATTCGGTCGGACACTAGTTTTGAGGTTTTTTTACCCACGCGAGAGATTTTTCTCACAAAATAATGTTATAAACCAGGGACCGTACCGGTTATGGTTTTTATCAAAAAAAATCAGATGTTAACAGTTATCATTTAACTTTTATTTTTTCCGACAAAAATACTAGTTATTTTGTGCTATTTATTTTTTCGGGCAAAAATAACTGTTAGATTTGTCTTTTATTTTTTAGGTCAAAAATAACAGTTATTATGTGCCTTTTATTTTTTCGGTCAAAAATATCAGGCAATTAGAATTTTTTTAAAGGTCGCTTGAACGACAAAAAAAAGTTTAAAGTAATTTTCCCTGTCTCAATAGCGCGCACAGTTTGAGCTATAACACTTTTTTAGCAGGGACTGAAAATAACTGTTATTTTACAATTTTCAGATGAAAAAGGCATAACGAAAAAGTTGCTGGTGGACTTTTTTAAATTAAATATTATAATCGTAATGGTAGCAGCTTCGAGAATATTAAACGCCTTTTAAATTTTCGACTGTTACTACAAAAGTTAAATTTAACTGTTATTTTATGCTTTTTATTTTTTCGGGCAAAAATAACTGTTACTTTTGCCTTTTATTTTTTAGGTCAGAAATAACAGTTATTTTGTGACTTTTATTTTTTCGGTCAGAAATATCAGGCAATTTGTATTTTTTCAAAGACCGCTTGACTATATAAAATACTATTAAAATTAATAAAGTGTTAAAGCTCAAAATGTGCGCACTGCTGAGACAATGAAAATTGCATTAAACTTTTTTTATCGTTCAAGAGGCCTTTAAAAAAATTCTAATTGCCTGATATTTTTGACCGAAAAAATAAAAGGTACATAATAACTGTTATTTTTGACCTAAAAAATAAAAGTCAAAAGTAAAAGTTATTTTTGCCCGAAAAAATAAAAGGCATAAAATAACTAGTATTTTTGTCGGAAAAAATAAAAGTTAAATGATAACTGTTAACATCTGATTTTTTTTGATAAAAACCATTACCGGTACGGTCCCTGTTTTTTAGTTTTTATAGTATTTTATATAGTCCAGCGGTCTTTGGAAAAATACAAATTGCCTGATAATTTTAACCGAAAAATAAAAGGCACAAAATAACTGTTATTTTTAACCTAAAAAATAAAAGTCAAAAGTAACAGTTATTTTTGCCTGAAAAAATAAAAGGCAAAAAATAACAGTTAATTTTAACTTTTATAGTAACAGTCAAAAATGTAAAAGGCGATTAATATTCTCGAAGCTGCTACCACTACGATTATAATACTTTATTAAAAAAAGTCCACCGGCAACTTTTTCGTTATGCCTTTTTCACCTGAAAATTGTAAAATAACAGTTATTTTCAGTCCCTGTTATAAACACAATTGGGGCTACGGGCGTGCGACGTGTAAGTTCCACTGGCGTGTAGAACTATTGCTGGCGTGTGGAATACAATCTTTGGCTATGTTCAGACGACAATCAAATGATTAAGCTAATCCCTTATTTTGTTCTTTTTTACTCAATTTGACTAATTAATTCAGGTCTTGAGCGTCATTAAAATTTTAATTATGTTTGAAGTTAATTTTCGCTCTCGTATAGTTCATTTTTTCAGCTGGAAAAACAAACCACAAATTTGGATTAATTCAATCATTTGATTCTCGTCTGAACACAGCCTTTTTTTTTTGTTTTTCAATACACGCCTGTCAAATTAGAAAATAAAAATTGTCCGACTGCAGCGTGTTCTGTAGCCGCACGACAAGCTCGGCGTGTGATGTGGATTGTGTTTTTAACATAATAAATACATTGTTCTATATTGACAAGCTACACGCCACCCACCTGCAGCCCCAATTGTGTTTATAACATAACATGGGAATAACCACATCCCACAATAGTTGAAAAATACCATTTGTGCTATTTATCGTGCTTTTCTGGTAACGTAGGGGATGACGGGACAAACACCAAGGTACATAATCCCAAATTAAAAATTGTTCCTTTTAAAAAGAGCACATAGTCCCAAAAATTGTATTTAGTATTATGTTTATTAAGCTTAATAAGCGGTCTTAACACCAAATGGGGATTCAGACCGCTTGGAACTATGTCCGATTTTGAAAGGTCATAATCTCAAGTAGTACTAACAAATACTATGTCTGTGTCGATATGCAATAACGCCTTAAGTCTGATTTCAAAGTTAAGATAAATCTTGCGTTAAATTTCTCAATCGCCATATAAGTAAAATGGAAGTGTCTTTTGTTTTTGTGTCATAACTTTGGCTTTGTTCATGCTAGAAGCTCTAAATTTTGTGTGTTTATAGTGCTATATGCGTAGAACACAGCTTAGATCAATAACTTAGATCTGTCGTAAGTCGAATTAAGCTATTATTGCTTATCGACACAGATCTAATGACAAAATTATTCGCCCTTGTACGGAATGGTATACGGTACGGTATTTTTATACCCAACTCATATCTCGACTACGGTGAAAGACACAAAGTTGAAATTGTGGTAGTTCCTGTGATCAAGATAAGAAAGCACATAAAATTTAAAAAAATCGTACGAAGCGCTTAGGAGCCGCAGCTAATGGGTTAAGGAGACCAATTTTTTTTGCTCCAAAGATCATTAACATCAAGTACTCCGTTCTAGTACTCACCCACCAGATCTAAATTTCTAAAATATGAATTAAAAAAAAAGTAAATCAAATAAAATTTTTTTTTTGGATTCGCCCGGAGGTGTGAAATCTTCCAAAGATACGTATACCCGTCCTATACGCATGCACGATTTACATTCTAAAATCTGCCCGAATCAGCCGGGACAGACAAAATGCACCTACGTACTAAAACATACCCCCTATTGGCAATTAGGATTTTCCACTAAGCACATTAATTGGCTTTTCAGCGGAATTTAAAAATTGAATATATATAAAACGCGGATTTAAGTATACTTGATTCTATATAAATAAGCAACATCGAATTAAATAATAGTAATTATCAATTTAAGGTACCCGAAAAACAATCAAAAACACTAAACTCATTTTAACTGGTTTGCCGCCATTGTCCAACCCAAGCACCTACGTGGAAATGAGATAAATTTCATATCCGCCAAATCAAAATCCCAATTAGTTGGATATGCATTTGGGCCAACGCAGGCATAAACTTGTGTGGAAAAGAGATATACTCTGGCACACCAATCCAGGTGATAGTGTGAGTTCAGTCTAATTTCAAATCAGGAAACCACGTGAGCACGTAAATCCCAATTCGATCCAAAATTAAAATATTGAATAATTAAAAAGTAAGTTTTAAAAACGATTCATATTTGATGGTGCTGACTTTATAAAACATAATATCGAGACAAAAAAGAGAAACAGACCAATCTCAATTACCAATATTACATTGTTATAAAACTGCGTTAGGTATAATAGGATGAAGTTAAATTGATTTAATTATTTAAATGTAATATAATTTTCCGTTCTAAGACGTCTACCGAATCAGAAAAATTAATCACGTTGAAGTTATCATTGAAATCAATGCACATACATCGTAAAGGTTCATGAAGAGCGTAATTAGAACTGCATTGACTCAACTTGAAAAACAGAAAATGTCTAGTTCCTCTCCTTGGGATGTTAAAATTTAGAGCTGTGATGAGATATTCTGAATTAATCTCGCCACGAAGTAATTTATACAGAAACATATAAAATTAAGCATCATTCTTCTGCTTCTTAGGGAAGGTAGTAAAATAATTTTAAGGCGTATTTCATACGATAAAAGCATAATATTGGGGTTCCAACGACTATGACGTAAAGCAAAAAGTAAAAACTGTTTCTGAACAGATTCTATGGCGTCGATGTAGACATTATATTGTGGGTTCCATATAACTGATTCATATTCAAGAATTGGCCTTACGAGAGAGGTATATAATAATTTAGTAGTATAGGGATCACAGAATTCTTTAGCCCATCTTTTAATGAAACCAAGGACTCCTCTTGCCTTATTTATCTCCATCTTAACGTGGAGATTGAAGCGAAGTTTTGAATCCATAATAACACCAAGATCGAGAAAACTGGAAACTATTTCTAAGTTAGTGTTATTTATAATGTAATTTATGTAGTGTAATATAATAATGTAGTATATAGTGTAATTTATTAGCAGATCTTCGCGAGAATGTCATTTGCTTACATTTTTTTTTAAGTTGAGATTTAATATATTTAAGCTACACCAGTTCACAAGTCTATTTAGATCAGATTATAAAAGATATCGTTCTTCGTGTGATTTGTAACAAAGAAAATTTTCACGTCGTCAGCGTACATTAAGACGTTACAGTGTTTTATTACCGAAGGAAGATCATTAATGAATAGTAAAAACAAAACCGGTCCAAGATGACTGCCCTGAGGAACGCCAGAAGTGACCGAAATACTTTTTGAAAGAGAATTCTTATATAAAACCTTTTGAGTACGTCTAGATAAATACGAATTTATCCAATTTAATAATGTGACAGGAAACCCAATAAGGTGGAGTTTTTTCAAAAGAAGATAATGATTAACACTGTCGAAAGCTTTGCTAAAGTCCGTATACATAACATCAGTCTGCAGTTCCAAAGTTAAACCATTTATAACACGCGTAGTAAACTCTAAGAGGTTTGTTGTAGTGGATTACCTTTCAGAAAACCATGTTGAAAGACAGAAATGGTGGAAGACACGGAGTGGGTTAATTGATCATTTATGATTTTCCCAAATAACTTAGGGATTGCACTTAATTTTGCAATTCCTCGATAGTTAGAAACATCTATCTTGGAGCCAGATTTATGAAGGGGTATAATATAAGAATCCTTCCATATAATAGGAAAATTACCACTATGCAAGGAAATATTAAAAATGTTTGCTAGAGAGTACACAGGTTTGTAGCACATTGCTTTAAAATACAGCTTGGAATTTTATCAGGGCCGGTCGTAAAAGAAGATTTTACTTGTCGAAGATAACACATGACAATATTTGGGTCTATTACAGGAGTTTCAAAAGAGTTAACTGGCGGGAGAAAAGGATACACCGTGCTAGTATTAAAAGGTATATCGGAGTAAGTTGATTTAAAGAAGTTTGCAAACATGTTAGAAATCACATTGTCACAAGATGATTCTTCCTGATTGAATTTCATAAGGGGTTGAAAGCGTTGCCCACCACTTTAAAGGTCCTGCTGTCCCCAGCCTTTTAAAATTAGCTTTATTTAACCTATATTCATTCGAAGTGTTTTTAAAATTATATTTACAATGCCCATCGCAGTAGAATCTTCTAATTGTACTAATTTCAAAAAATTTGATTTATGCTATCGGCTATTACTATAATTAGTACCCAGTAGTTTGGCTGATGGCAGCATATCCCTTTGGACATGCCACTTACTGGTATGGTCGAATGGGATAGAAGAATTGTTAAGCCCATGGTAATGAACGTTGGGTCTGTTCGCCCCCTGTCAATGACATCGATGTATTAAAAGGACATACAAAATACTAGGTGAAGGGCCTGGCCCTACAACTTAGGGTATGTGAATTCTCATACCAAGTAGTTGGTCCACCGAACTTCAGGGTAAAGCTACGTTTTTGACACTTCGCCAAAAAAGACAAAAAAAAAAGCTATTTTCAGAAAGGTTAAAAAAAAAGCCATGAAGCTAATCGTAACAGCTAAACAGGCTAATCCGCTAAAAAAGAGGCTAAATCCAGCCTGAAAAAGGCTAAAATGGCCACACTGGTAGGTATGCACAAGATAGGAGAGAACTAAAAAAAATGATGCACAAAATTTAAGAGAACAAAAACAAATTGAACGAAAATCGTCTGTACCCCAAAAACACAACGAAAACAAAAGAGAGCACATCGAAAAAAAGCATACAAAAGCAAATAACGCCACAAATTGTTTTGACAATCATTTTTACAATTTAATGAACGAATTTATTACATTTTATAGAGCATTTAAGAATTAATATTCAATAACACTTAGTTATTTTCTACATAAAACTTTGTTCTGGTTTAAACATAAGGATGGAAAATTTTCACAAACATACTTCACTGCAAAACCACCTGTTTGAAAACACCATGTTGCTGCAAAGACGACTAAAGTCAAACTGTTGTTTGAGTAATCAAAAGAAAATAATGTGAGCACAAGGAAGAAGTGAGCACAAACAAGATCAGATCTTGTTTTCGCTTTCAGTTCTGCATTACAATGTCATCACCGACAAAAAAGTATACAGTATTTTTGACTTAACTGCCAATTTGAGAAACCTGCCAAAAACCACAAAATTTCACTAATTTCTTCAATTTCGTATGAAATGTACTTGTTTAAGTGCCAATTTCATACGTGCCAATTTAACCCTACGGTCCATAACCAGGGTACCCGGGTACCCTAGTGAAGTTTTTTCGTTTATATTCAAATAAAATAATATATATATGCACAGAATATTAGAAACGCTTAATTTTTACATCTCAACTGTACAAATTTCATGTTTGTAAGATAAAATTGGTTTCAATGGGCATTTTCTACCTAAAAGGCACACAAAAGTAAACAGAAACTGGTTTTATGTTTCTGTTTGTGTTTTTAGGTAGCAAATGTAGTGTTTGTATTTTTTGTGTTTTTTGTTTGTGTTTTTAGGTAGCAAATTTTCAGCTACGGTAGAAAAAGAATACATTTCAATGATTTCGTCAGTATGAACAATGAAGTTGAAGAAAAATGAACCGCAAAATAGAATATTTAACTGAAAGACAATATATGCATTTGAGTGAAGAAGCCAGAAGCAGATATACTGAGTCTATACTTGATAATATGACTGTGGATGACAACGCTTTAGAGCCAATTGAGGAAGAAGGAGAGGTATTTACGGGAGAAGTGCAAGACTCAGAAAGTGAAGACAATGACAACGAAATTCCAGCCGCTATTGACACGCCAATGCAAATTGAGCAAGATGTATTTGAAGATGAAAGTGACAGCGAAACTGATATGGTTGAAGAAAATGCACCAACATCAAGCACAACAGAAAGTATGATTGCACGTGATGGTACTCAATGGCAACCAACACCACCTGTTTGTCAACAAATAAGGAGTCACAATATCGTAAGAACTCGCAGTGGTCCATTACGAATGACGGAAAGTATGACTGGTATGCAATGCTTCAAGAGTTATTTTACAATAGAAATGGTCGATATAATCGTGCGTCATACCAACAAAAAAGCCAATTCAACTCATTATGCCTACAATGCAGCAAACCCAACAAAGCGTCAATTGAAGTGGAAGAATACGACAGTGGCAGAAATATACGCATTCATTGGAATGCTGATAATGGCAGGCACAAATCATTCCAATGATGAAAATGCAAGGGACTTATGGACGCAATTGTCTCATCCTCTATTTCGTGCAACAATGGGATTAAACCGCTTCTGGGATCTTATTCGTTTTATACGTTTTGATGACGCGAGAACAAGAAACGAGAGGCAGCGCACAGACAAAGCTGCTCCAATACGAGATATTTGGATAATGTTGAACGCCAATCTCGCAAAATATTATGTGCCTATAGAAAATTAAACAATCGACGAACAATTGTATCCGTACCGCGGCAGAACAAAATTTACCCAGTATTATGGCCAAATATATACTGGCAAACAAGACAGTGGTCGCGAAATCGGTGTAGGCGAAAGAGTAGTCAGAGATTTGGTTGGACCATACCACAATAGCGGACGTAATATCACCCGGATAATTTTTTTACGTCGCTGCCACTGGCAAAGCAGCTGATATCCGTCAAACTTAGCATTGTTGGAACACTGCGGTGAAACAAAGCCTCTATACCAACAGAAATGAAAGACGATAAGAGTTGGACCGTTGGGACAAGCAAATTTGCTTTCCACGAGAAGGTGACTATGGTTTCATACAAACAGAGGAAAACAAATTCCGTAATATTGTTGCCGACTCTGCATGATGATGCAACTGTAGAAGAAAACGGCAAACCAGAAATCATCAATTTTTATAACAAAACGAAAAGTGGCGTGGATGTTATGGACCAGACGCTTCGGGAGTATACCACACAGAGACACACAAAAAGGTGGTCTTTGTCGTTTTTGTACAATATGCTCGATGTTAGTGCTTTCGCGGCATACACTATATTTAATGATAATAACAGAACTGTTCCATATCAAAAAACACGCAGAAAATGCTTTTTGCGTAAACTTGCTGGAGATTTGTGTGCGCCAATAATAGAAGAAAGAGTAGCTAATCGCCAAGTAACGCGCCATTTTTCCACCAAATCAGCAATTGAGAGCTTTTTGGGAAGACCAGTGGAGACGGTAACCAATACCGAGCAACCATCTACTTCTACGGCTGCTTCTACTGATGGCAGGAAGCCAATAACAGGATGCTGCTATTTGTGCGCTTCTTTGCCAGACAACAGGAGAAGAAAGACGAGAAAAGTCTGCAACGTTTGCAAGAAACCAATTTTCGATCAACATACTCAAACAATATCAAAATGTTTTCTATGTTTCAACAATGACTTAACATAAGACATCAAATATTAGAAATAAGTTAAAATGAATAAAATATAATTAATTTAACTAAAAAACAATTACAGTTCATTTTTTACACATAAATAAACATTTTGAAACAAAATAAAAATAAAACAAACGTTTTTTCTTTGAAATATTAGGTAATTTGCACTAAGGTACCCCGGTACCCTGATCATGGACCCCTGTATTCAAAAACATTAAACTCATTTTTTAGTTAATATATTTAACCAAATTTGATAAACTTTTTTCTAGTCTCTAAGTTTAGCCGAAATCTCTAATGATCCGGAGTTTCATGTTGATATCTTCAATAATAAAGGAACAGCAGCACTTTAAAGTTCAAAAAAGTACCCGGGTACCTGGTTATGGACCGTAGGGTTAAGTTAGCTGCCACAAATATTTGGAATTATTAGCCCATATTCATTGATAATTTTTCATTTAACAGCCACAAAATTTTTTTGCAACTGTTGCTAACGAAAACTATGTATGTATGTAGTTTGTTTTTGTTAGAATGCTTGCAGCCTTTCTATTATTCTCTCATTCTCTTTATAACTTTCTCTTGGTTTAAAAAAACAACAGTGTGTATGTATGTGAGTTCCTAGTATAAATCAAAACAATATTTAGATCAGACTAAAGGAGACAATGAAGAAGATAACGTCCCATTCAAAATTCCATCGACTAAGAAGGCATTAGAAGCTTTGAATGTCCTCCAAAAATATTGTATGCACCACGAGATTGATATCATTCCAGAAACTATAGAGGATCATATCGTAAAAGGGTCTATAAAAGCTTTTAAGCAAACATCAATCACAGAATATTTTTCTTAAATGTTACTTTTTAATTACCTTTTACTTAAAAATGTATTTGCAAAGACTGAAATAATTTGTTCCTTTTAATTTATATTACTTTTTCCTGAAGTACCTTTATGTTGTTTTATTAATAAACTAGCTGAAACCCGGCGCGTTGCTGCCACTCTCCCTATTCAAACGCCCATAAAATGTTATCAGTTAAACAGCATGTCTAAATTGAGGTCAAATACTGAATTCTGAGACTGTGCGACCTATATCCACAAAGCTATTCGATATAACAAATTTGGGTTGTATAGGAAGTGCCACTCTCTCTTCATCACCGCTAATAGAATGTAATCAATTAAACTGGATGTCAACATGGAGGTCGAATACCGAATTCCAAAACTGTGCGACATATAACTCCAAAACTATTCGATAGCACAAATTTTGATTGTATGGGAGGTGCCACTCTCCTTTTCCCTACGCCCATAAAATTTTAGCAATGAAACTGCATGAGTACATTGAGGTCGAATATTGAATTTTGAGGCTGAGTTACCTATAACTCCAAATCTATTCGATATCGCAAATTTGGGTTAAATTGGAGGTGTCACGCCCCCCCGACAAACTCTAAAAAATTTTATCAGTAAATCTGCAAGCGTAAATTTTGGTCGAATACTGAGTTCCGACGCTGTGCGACCTTGAACTACAAAGCTATTCGATATCACAAATTTTCGTTGTATGGGAGGTGCCACTCCCCCTTGATCAACGCTCATAAAATGTAATCAATGAAACTGCATGTGTACATTGAGGTCCAATACTGAATTCCAAAGCTGTGAGACCTATAACCCCAATGCTATTTGATATCTCTAATTTGGCTTAAATAGGAGGTTTCACGCCCCCTTGTCGTACGCCCATAAAATGTAATTAATGAAACTGCATGTATAAATTGGGGCCGAATACTGAATTCTGACGCTGATATTCAATATCGCAAATTTACGTTAAATGGGAGGTGCCACGCCCCTCTTACCAATGAACATAGATTGAATCAATGAAACTGCATGTGTATATTGAGGTCGAATACTGAATTTCGGCGTTGTAGGACTTATAACTCTAAAACTATTTGATAGCACAAAGTTGGGTTGTATGGGAAGTGCCACTCCCCTTTGCCCTACAACGACAAAATGTAAGTATTGAAAATGCATGTATAAATTTAGGTCGAATACCGAATTCTTACGCTGTCAACCTATAACTTCAAAGCAATACGATATCGCAAATTTGGGTTGTAAGGGAGATGTCACGCCTCCCTGTCCAACGCCCATAAAATAAAACCATTGAAACTGCATGTGTAAATTGAGGTCAAAAACTGAATTTCAAAGATGAATTCCTATAACTTCAAAGCTATTCGATATCACAAATTTGGGTTGTATCGGAGGTCCCCCTCCCCCTTGTCCACTCCCATAAAATTTCATCACAAAAACGGTACGTCTAAATTGTGGTCGAATACCGAATTTCTAAGCTGTGCGACCCATAACTCTAACTAAAGCTATTCGATAACAACAATTTTTTATTTATATGTGGGAGGTAAAAGGGGGTGTGGCATTGCCCCTTAAACCATCTCGTACTCAAAGCAAAGCGTACTTACAAAATTTGAGCTCAATCGGACCAATGGTTTCGAAGTATTTTGATATTTTCTTTAAAGTAGGCGTAGATGAATTGTGACCACGCCCATTTTTTCAAAGTTAATTATAGTTATCATACGAACTTATTTACCAAATTTTAATTTCATACGACCAAAACCGTCTTAAATACAGCATTTTTATTGATTTGTGGGCGACAAAAGGGGGTGTGGTACAAAACCTGCAAAGATACACACATGCAATTTCTTATGTGCACCCTCCAAACAGACCCCAATCACCCCTGAAAATTTCATTGAAATCGGGCAAGCCGTCTAGGAGGAGTATGCGAACAGGAAGTTTTGCCACTTAATTTTATATATATAGATATCAAAACAGTGGGCGCAAAAGTGGGCGTGGTCAATTTTTCTTTCAGTAAACACTTAAATTGGATTACTACGAACATTTGAAAAAAAAATTATCCAAATCGGTCCAGCCGTTTTCCGATTTTAGATAAATTGAAAAAAGTGGGCGCAAAAGTGGGCGTGGTCAATTTTTCTTTCCGACAAAACTTAAATTGGATTACTATGAACATTAAAAAAAAATTATCCAAATCGGTCCAGCCGTTTTCCGATTTTAGATAAATCAAAAAAAGTGGGCGCAAAAGTGGGCGTGCTCAATTTTTCTTTCCGACAAAACTTAAATTGGATTACTATGAACATTAAAAAAAAAAATTATCCAAATCGGTCCAGCCGTTTTTCGATTTTAGATAAATCAAAAAAAGTGGGCGCAAAGTGGGCGTGGTCAATTTTTCTTTCCGTAAAAACCTAAGTTGGACTATTACGAACATTTAAAAAAAAAAATTATCCAAATCGGTTCAGCCGTTCTCAACTGATGCAATTACCAACGAACGCCATTTGATTTTTATTTATATAGATAATAAATGAAAAGAATATTTTTATTTTTTGTTAAGTTTTGGTTGTAAAAATAGGGAATCATGTGAATCGCACTTATGGGCCACTTCTGTGGCAGGTAAACGAATCAGATATCTGCCTATTTTTGGCAGTTAAAAAATTTAACTTTAGTGCCATTTTGACTTACCTGCCACAAAATGCGTGCATAACACGGTGTGGCAGTTAAGTCAAAACTACTGTAGTTATTTTTACAGTAGCACCTATTCTCAGCGGGTTTCGTGCAACGATATAGCATATTGCGACCTGATGGCGTTATGTCAAGAAATAAAATAATTTCATACATCTTTAACAATGTCCTGAGTTCAATTGAACCTCTAATTAATTAATTAAAGTTTTTTACATTCCAAAGCTTTAAGTCTTTTAGACCTTCCTATAAAGAGTTACATACTGACGATTGCTAATTCTCTCCAGTTTCACAAACTAATTTAGAAATATAGTTGATTGTTTTCTCTCACGCATATTTCTTGAACCACTATAAATAATTAATACATCAGTGGTTAAGTACTTTTAATGAGATTTTTTATAAATTTAAAACTCAATCATGGTTCTTAATAATAAATAAACAAAGGTTAATACACAATTACACTATTAAAAACCCCTTTTCATGTTTTCAACAAACTTATGCAGTTGTATAACAATACTATGCAAAATATAACAAGTTTAAGTAACGGACGCCGACCCTCTGGAGCAATCAAAACAATGGTCATACTAACAATGAGATAAATAATAAATAGAAAATTAATATTCGACTTTATGTGACAATAAAAAAACCCCTAACAAAGAAACAACACATCTTAAAACGTGTAAGGACCTCATGCTATACAGAGTGTATAGTCTAATTAGTAGTGTTAGATAAAGATGAGACTAGATTCTGGAGAAAAAATTTTTTTAGTTATTATTATTTTTTTTATTTATTTATTTCAGTCTACTGATTATGTATCTTACAGATTATTACAAAGATAACTTAATAAATTATGCCATTAATTAAAGTTATTACATAACCGTAAGCATCTTGTGACTGGCTCATTATGTGCATAATTTGTCGCGTGCGTTGTCTCACAAAACCGACGGTTTACTCTCAAATCCCTAGGAGTAACATAACTTTGAAAAAGGTCAGATAGTTCAGGACAGACTAATTTTCCACTTAGTAATTTATACACAAACATTATAGAAAAAAATGATCTTCTATCCTCCAATTGATTGTAAACCAAGTAGCTTGCTCCTGGCTACGTAAGAGGGCATAATATCTGACCATAGCATTTTTGAAAATGTGTGTTTCGTAAAAAGTTCTTGAATTCGTTCAATGCGATTTGAAGAAACATTATAATACGGGTTCCATACAACTGAAGAGTAATCCAGTCTACTTCGCAGAAATGCCACATACAAAGCTTTAAAAGATGAATGATCACTAAAGTCCGTTGTGTTTATTTTTATAAAACCTAACATTGAATAAGCTTTTGCTGTAATGAAATCTATATGAGCGTTGAATTTTAATTTAACATCAAATATAACTCCTAAACACGGTTGCCACCTCAAATTCCAACGAAAAACCTTTCTCCCATAATAGCAAAAATAAATAACCACGAAAATTCCCATGGTAAAAAATTGAAAAAAAAATCCCATCGCAATTAAAAAAAACCACAAAAAATCAAACGGTTAATTAAAATAACCACGAAAATTCCATGCAAATAAAAAACAAACACGAAAAATCCCATTTGTATTAAAAAAAAAACACAAAAAATCTCTCTTCTATTAAAAATTACCACAGTAAATAACACAGACATAACAAATTGTCAAAAATGAAACAAACAATTTTGACTAATTTGACTAAACAAAAGAACTAATATATTTCGTCGTCTGTATTTTAATTAGTCTTTTAGTAATAATATTCAATAAAAAATATTTGTTTAATCCACCTTAAACTTGTATAAAGTTTACAAAAAGAGTTCCAAATTAGTTTTTAGTCTTTGAAAAGCAAAACACAATCACAAAATTCTTCTTTTTAACAATTATTGCTCAGCACACACCGCATCAAAAACGAAATGCTTTTCGACAGAAAATTCGATGAACAACGAACATTTCGACAGTTCGATACTCGTTGATCGATAACCAGCGAAGATTACGTTGAAAGCAACTCGTAGTAAGGGCCAATCACAAATCAATTTTCTCATTTTGTATATTGATAAAAAAATAAAAAAAAATTCACTGAAACACACTTTTTTCCAATGCATGTAATTATGTCAAGAGTGAAAGAACTTCCCGCCAAACCAAAGTTAATGAATTCGTTGCGAAAATCATATAGGTTGAGACGATTTTGACAATGATCAAAATATGAAAAATATACACTTGTATGCATATTTTAATACATATTTTAACTGAAAAAAATAAATCCTTCAAAACAAAAAAAAAAATCCCACAAAACAAAAAAATCCCACGTGAATTAAAAAAAACCACACTCAATTAAAAAATCCCATGAGAATTCCCATTTCCCACGGCAATTAAAAATAACCACAAAAGGGATTTTTCCCTCAAAGGTGGCAACCGTGCTCCTTAATCTTTTATTTCATATTGACGGTTTAAACAATAGCTATCTAAGTTATAATTGACTTCATGGTAAATGAAATCAAATTGCACTTATTTTTATTTAAATAAAGATTATTTCTACTACACCAACCTTGAAGACTAGACAAATCGGCTTGAAGCTTTAAGCAGTCCGAAATATTAACTACTTTAAGAAATAGCTTAACATCGTCTGCAAGCATAAGACATTGCGAATGCTAAATAAATTGTGGTAGATCATTTATAAAAATCAAAAAGAGTAAGGGTCCACAATGGGAGCCTTGTGGAACACCAGATGTTGCATTTATAATAAAATTTGATCGATATGAATCTATTTGAACAAATAATTTTCTTTCACGTAAATAACTACCGAAAAATTTAATAGAGAATCTTTTATCCCGAACTTTTAGAGTTTATAGAGTAAAATATTGTGATCAATCTTATCGAAAGCTTTAGAAAAATCAGTATAGATAACATCTAACTGAGAATGCTGTTCCATTGCTTTTGAAATTCGATTTGTAATCAACGTTAAGTTCGAACAAGTTAACTTTCCTGGTAAAAATCCATGTTGACAACTACTTATTACGTTATGAATATGAGTGTATAACTTTTTTTAAGTATATTGTCAAATATTTTAGCAAAAACGCCTTGCTTAACGATAGCTCGATAATTAGTTATGTACATCACAACGATTTCCTGATTTAAAAATAGATTCAAATGCACATATCTTCCAGCTATCAAGAAATTGACCATTTTTAAGGCATATTTTGTACAGAAACAAAAGAGGTTTTATAATACTTTTGGAACAACGTTTAAAGAAAGCAGGTGGGAATCCATCCATTCCAATTTTAAAAGAGTTTTTCAAATCTGCAATTGCTGCTTCTACATCAGCTTCTAATAAATCAAAATTTCCAATATTTTTAATATTAGGACGATCAAAATTAGAGAAAGTATTTGTATTTGTATGTGTTTCATACACATTTTGAAAGTATTTTGAAAATTAGTTACAACTATCTAAAACATTATTTGATTTAAAATCTTCATATTCCATAACACTAGAGAATCCATTTGATTTTTGTTTGTCTTTAATGAAATGCCAAAAAAACCGACGGATTTTTTGTAAGGTTCAATTCTATATTTAAAATAAGGGTGTCCCAACAAGAGCGCAATTTTTATATTTTAAATAAAACACAGATATTTTAAAAAAAATCGTGAAACTTTATTATATCGTAAAGTAGACAGAATGAGGTTATGTATGGAACAATATATCGTGCAGATGGCTGCCGCGGCTTTGCTGGCATACACGCGATCTTTTAATGAAATTTTCAATGACCGTTTTGCATAAATGTTGCGGTATTTCATTAATGCAGCGTCCAATTTCCTCTTTTAAGGCTTGAGTCGTCGCGGCTTATTCGCGTAAGCCACACCGAAAAAAATTTACAGAGTTAACCCAAGTTTTTTCATGAGTCAAAAGAGTTTTTAAGAAATTAAAAACGTTTTGTCGTCGTAAAACACAAAATGAATTGAATCAATATTTTTTTTGTTAATATAAAACTTTTTTTGCTTGATACAACTCATTTTCAAAGTTTGGAGTAAATTAAAAGCAGTTTCAAATTAACTCTGCATCTTCTCCAAACATTTCTCATTTTAACTCCATTAAAACTTATTGCAACCATCTATGAAGACCGTCTTTGTATTTTAAAGCTGAAACGGAGTTATTTTTAGCACGAAACAGAGTCTGCTCGAGCAAATATTTTCATTTGTTCGTTTTACTTTGAATGAAGAGAAAGTACTCAAATATTTTAACAAGCAAACCAAATAAGAATTAAATGTTGCATGTTGCAATGTTGCATAAAGAATTAAATGTTGCTGTAAGAATTAAATGTTGCATAATGATAAGAAAGGGCCGTTTTTACTATAGCGAGTTATATGTTTTAGTATATCTTTATCGAAGTGAAACTTCTTATGCTGTTATTTGATATAGAGGGTAAAATTTTTCGAGTCTCGTCACGAAAGTTTTTTTTAATCACGTCACGAAAAATTGTGTACACAAGCTTGATATATTTTTTGTATGGGGACCCCTAGAAGGGTGGCAGATAGAGTGTATGTGTGTATAGAAGAAATAAATTAAAAATAAAAAAAAAACAATAGGACCAGCACATACATTTGACCTCCCTAGGGGTTATTGATTTTTTGATATGAACTATAATAGAAAGTTTTTTCTATTTTTTGTGTCTTTTGTATCGGGACCTCCAAAAGGTTGGCAGATAGAGAAAAGGTGAGTTCAAAAGAAATGTTAAGGGGGAAAAATTAATAGGACCTGCTCATATATTGATCCCCTTAGGGGTTGTAGATGTTTTGATATGAATTATAAAAGCCATTTTTTAATTTTTTGTTTTTTTATGGGGACTCCCACAATAGATCCCCATAGGTGAATTTGGCACCAACCAATGACATGAAAATATTAAATAAACAGAATATTTTTTATGAAAATTTTGTATTGTATTTCGTTTGAGATGCTATCTCTTTCTTACTCTCTGTTTTTTTACAAGAATGTATTTTATTCTTTATATTAAGAAGCTTACCTTCTGTACTGTATACACACTATACCGTAATTTTTTTTAACCTGCGGTGTATTTTTTATAGACAATTTTGGGAAACTAAACAATTTTATTAAATTTGGTATACAACTGTTGTTTTAATAAAAGTCAAGAAACATACATTTTTTTAAAGGAATTTATGAATTTTTGGAAAATACTAAAAGCACATATTACCATATTTTATAAACGAAACTGCATTAAACAATAATAAACAAATTTTTAATGTATGTATCACGACATATAGGCAACCATGCTCACTTAACACAAATCGCCTTGAGAATATTCTTCCTATCTTTGTACCAAATTTAATTATTCTAGCATCAATTTATATACTTCATTTTGATAAATGCTTAAAAAATATCTTTTCCCTCATTCAACGAACAAACCAGCAATCAATTGTAAAGTCAATGCAAATATTTATCTCTTTTTTCAAATATGTTTTATACAAAAATCCCTTTTTTAAAAAATTTCCCTCAAAATCAAATAAATGAAACACCTTTGAAACAAATTTTGAAAGTTGAGCGCAATTTAAGCACAAAAGTAAAAAAAAAAGTTTTGCTGAAGCAAGCTGCTCTGTGAGTATGGAGAAGAAATTCTGTTTTCGGCGTTAAACATGATTCAATTATATATAAGGTTGAGTAAGCTGAGAGCACATATCTCTCGGCGAATGTCAAAAACAGCTGTTTGGTGTTGTTATCTTTTACTTTGACATCCGCCGATCCAAATTCCATCCATCCAGCGTTTTCGATTGAAAATGTCACTGGGCACTTTAAAAAAGGAAACGTTTTCCTTGTTCCAATAGTTTTGGCGAATCGCGTACTTTTTCGGCATTTTGGGGTAGCAACAAAAACTCAAACTCCAAGAAAATTGTTTAAAAACTGTTTGAAACACAAATTTAATATTAAAATTCATTAGTTTGACTTCTAGTCAGAAATTTTAATTTGATTGTTTACTTGTCTTTTTTTTTTGTTTTACTTTGACATTTTGCAATCCAAGTTTTGTTGTTGTATGAGAACAATTTCATGGTTACTTAACCTTATATATAATTGAATCATGGGCGTTAAATATGACTTTAATTTTCTTTGTATTCAATTGGAATAAGAAATAAATAAAAATAATTAAACGCAAAAGAAATGGCGGGTTCTTTATTTGACTCTTTTGTGGGTGAGTTTGTTTATTTTTAAAGCTTCATGCTACATTTAAATGAGTTGATTCTAGTTTTTTTTTTTTGAGTGAACTCAAAATTTAAAAATTCTCAATTTCTCATTCTTAAAACAACTCCAAACGGAGTCAGTACGACTTTTCAAACAAATCCAATTTTTGAAGTAAATTGAACACACAAACGGAGTTAAATATAGTTTTTACAGCTTTGGCAAAATACCATGCACGAAAAGAGTTAAATTGACTCCAAATATGACTTTATTTACTCCGCTTTTTTTTGGGTGCATCGACTTCAAAAAACCTCAAAGAAAAAATTCTAATGGTGTTAAATCGCACGATCTAGGCGGCCAATTCTGATCTCCAAAACGCGAAATAACACGACCGGAAAATGATTGATGCAGCAATTGAATTGTTTCTCTGGCTGTATGACATGTGGCGCCGTCTTGTGGGAACCACATGCTCTCCACATTCATTCCTTCAATTCTAGGCAAGAAAAAACTGGTTATCATTTCACGATACCGAAAACCATTGACTGTTTGCGCTTGACCTGCCTCATTTTCATAAAAAAATGGTCCAATGATTCCTCCAGCCCAAAAACCATACCACACAGTGACACGTTGAGGAAGCATTTGCTTCTCGTGAATCACTCGAGGATTTTCCTCACCCCAAATGCGACAATTCTGCCTATTGACGAAGCCATCAAGATGGAAATGGGCCTTGTCACTGAAGATGATTTTAGCGGCAAAATCAGCATTTTCATGTTGTCTCTCCAATACCCAATTAACGAACTCCCTTCGCTGTCCATGGTCAGCTGGCTTTGTATGCATGAAGATGTAAATCTTTCGTCAAAATTCGCTGCATAGTGGATTTGGAGACACCAATCTGCTGAGCTCGGTGTCGAATTGAGGTGGATGGAGTTTGAGCGACACCATCACGTACAGCTGCGACATTTTCGGTCGATCGACCTGGTCGAAGGCGCGTTGTTGTCTTTACATCACTAACAGACCCAGTTTTGGCAAATTTATCCATTAATCTCTTTACAGTTGACTCTTTTGGAGCATTATTGTGACCCCAAATTGATCGCAATTTGCAAACTGTAGCCGCAAAACTTTCACCATTTTGGTAAAACAATTTCACAATGAGAATGCGTTGTTCATTCGTGTAGCGCTCCATTTTTACTAACCTCGTACCTTCTACTAGCAAACAATAACAATTGTTCAAATGTCAAACAATGACACTTCGAATGGCGACAAATTTAAAAATTGCGTTCTTGTTGGGACACCCTTTATATTGTTTGTATAAAAATTTATGGAGGAAATCAAATTCTTTTCTGATACGAATAAAAAACATCTGTCAGCCTCACAATTTGTTTTTTTAAATTTTTTGGAGGCTTTATTTTTGATATTTTTTAAATTTTTTAATCTGATATTAAACCAAGGCATGTTTGTTCTTTCTGATCGATAAATTTTCGGAACGAATTTTGAAATACCAATTTTAAATTTAGTTGCAATAAACTAATAAATGACCTCAGAACTCATGATTCAGAGTTTAACATTGACCAATCAATAGATTCTAGAAAACCATTTAAATTTAAAAATTTCCTTTGGAAAAATTTAATATTTCAATTGGTTCAATATTTTTTCTGTCAAAATCATAAAACTCAAAATTAAATAAAAGCGCTTTGTGATGCACAGAATTTTTAGAAATTGGGTTAACAAAAAGTTTGCAAGATGCTTTCAGTTCATCAGTAGTAAAGACCAAATCCAATATTCTACCAATATCATTTTTAAAACTATTTAACTGATGAAAACTGTTTGAAAGATAAAAACTTGTAAAAGTTGATTCTATTTCTGATGAAATGTTGCTAGGTAAAAGAATTTTATCATTATCAATCCATGTTATATTGCCAAGGTTAAAATCTCCAACTACAATCATTTGTTGCTCTTTTGTGTTAAATTGTTAGCAATAATCTCAATATTATTTAAATGCCAATCATAAATGTCTAAAACTATTCGTGGAATATATGATACAAAGAAAAATACCGAGTGGGTATTTAAAAATTCAATATTTACACAAATTTGTTCAATAATACTATTATTGCAATTTAGAGATACTATTCTGCTACATAAATCACTTCGAACCGCTAGCAAGACTCCAGCACCTATTAACTTATCGTTTATTTAAAAGTTTAAAACATTATAAATTTTTTATATAGGGTATGCAAATGTTTGCTTCTTTAAAATGTACTTTAAAACTGCCTTAGGGACATACATATATATTATTTACAACTTGTCGCGATTGTATTCACCCTATATAAAATTATTAGTACATATTGAATATTATTGATTTTATTATTCCTTTTCTTTTTTATTATTCTTTTACCCAATATGTATTGTGGCACGGAAAATCACGTTGTTAACATGCTTTTTTAAGCGTAATAACGTGTTTTTATGCATCCTTCTTATCCTTTTACGCAGCTAAGGAATTACAATAAATATACTGTCATAACCATTCTGCAACTTGTCAATTATAAGCGAACCTTTTATGCCGAAAACAGTGCATACACAACAGTGGGGTGAATTCAGACAACAAAACATAACAAAAAAATCTTTAATTCGTACACATTTGTAAATATTCCCCACTGATGCCCGCCCATCTATTGTCACTAGATTTCTTTTATTGTTGTTTAATATCCATAAGGAAGTAATAAAACACTTTATGTAACCTTCTAAAAGTAAAGTCATAAAAAAAGCTGACTATGTTTCAGTCAACTTAAGATATATTTTTCACATTAAAGTAAAATAATTGATTTTTGTACTGGAGATAAGCTGGCTGTTCAGATTTTTATCAAGTGAAGTACGGTTAAGTTATGTATGTTTGGCTAACAAGCGTGCATAAAAAAAAGAAGGTTGTTTGCTTATTTTCACGAACAATGTTTACAGAAAGTTTCAGCGCAAACGCTTCCGCTGTAAATAATGAATTTTAAAATATTTGGATACCGGATGTGATTGTTTGAATATTCTGAAAGGAACAGTTATTTTAAGCTTATGACTTATCGCTGGACAGACACTTCCAGTTTGGAAAGTTACTATAACTATCCGAGAGAAGTTTCTGATGTCCACATTCTAAAAAGTTTTTGTTGAAATTTACTGCAATCGTTGTAGGCGACAGTTTTGTTTATAAACACAGCTGTAGTTAATTTACATACCCTTTTTAATTCAACATTTTGTTTATTGTTTATTATTGACATGTATTAAAATTCAACAGTTGGTGTTTACTTTTGCTTAAAAATATGTTGCAATATTTCAAATTAAATATTGATATTGTAGTAAGTTGTTTAGTGTAACTATAATTTTTGTAGTTGCAAAATTGTTACTCTTACAATAGTAAGTAAAATCAACATTTTTAGTATAGTTTTACTACAATTGGTAAAGTAATGTTTAAATTACAACTGTTTAGCTAGCAATTTTCCACAAATATTTTAATCTGTTGTTAAACAGCTCTGTTTTTTATTGCATTCATAAAAAAATATACCAATTTCTCCAACAATCAAATCTGATTATACGCCAATCGGTAATAAAGGCTGTTTTTTATAGAGTCTTACAAGTTTAAATCATAATAAAACATAGTAATATATTTTTAATATTAATTAACCGGGTTCGGTAAATAGAAAATTTTATGACATTAATGTTTAAATATGATTTTGGGTTTGTAATCACCACGGCTGGCGCGTACAAGGCCCAATCTGGAACACTAATTTTCACAAACTTTTCGCAGCATTTGCGGCCGTATCTCGCCGATAACTCTTCGAATGTTGATTTCCAGGTGTTCAATTGTTTGTAGTTTATCGAAGTAGACAAGTGACTTTACATAACCCCAAAGAAAAGAACCCAATGGGGTTTAATCACACGATCTTGGGGGCCAATTAATTGGTCCATTTCGTAAAATTATTTTTTCGTCAAAAGTTTCCTTGAGTAAATCAATTGTAGCGCCCGCTGTGTGGCATGTGGCTCCGTCCTGTTGGAACCACATATCAGCAAGACTAATGCCAGCTAATTGAGGTACGAAAAAACATCGAATCATGTTCCTATACCGTTCACCATTGACAGTAACATTCTGACCATCATCGTTTTTGAAGACATATGGGCCAATGACTCCGCCATCCCATAAAACGCACCAAACAGTAATTTTCTGTGGATGTAATGGTGTTTCGACAAAAGCTTGTGGATTCTCCTCACTCCAAATACGACAATACTGTTTATTTACGTACCCATTCAACCAAAAATGGACTTCTTCGGAAAATGAAATTTTCTATGGAAATTCAAAATCAATAGGGCTATTCCCGATTACGGGCAAATAGCGTGGCATCGTGGCATTTGCAAAATATGATGGCAAATATTTTCAACACAACAACAAAATGTACAGATTTGCATTTGCCCGACTGTGTCAAATTTGCAACACTAAAATCGCATTGCATACAGTCGAGCATGGGCAAAACTTATTTGACAATCAATCAACTGTCACATTTTAACCAAACGCCGCTAATAAAACAAAATTAACAGACTCTGATATGGAACTCACTTTGATAAATAATACACTTTGATAAATAATAATCAAAAACACCACAAATACTGTTCGTGTTGTTTTTTTTCTCCAAAACAGCTGTGAGTTTTGTTTGCAACAGTGTTCTAAAAAGTGTGCTCACAGTTGATGGCAAATATTTGGTAGGGCATACATTTGCAAAGCTATTTTCCCGTAACTGGGAATAGCCCTAATATCATTTTTTGTGCTTCAGCCCATTCGCTGAATTGGCGGCGAATACGATGGTCGTTTGGCTTTAATTCCTGCACAAGTTGAATCTTGAAAGGTTTTAAGCCAAGATCTTTTCGTAAAATCTTCCATAAAGTGGAAGGACACAACCCCAGTTGCTGAGAACGGCGACGAATTGATTGATTAGGATCATCTTCAATGCTTTCCTGTACAGCGGCTACAGATGCTTCAGTGCGCACTGTTTGGCGTCTTACGGGATGCACATTATCAGTGACAGTAAATGAGGTCCGAAAACGATCTATTGTTTTTCGAATTAGCAGCTCTGAAGGACGATTATGTACGCCATAAAATGGAGGAAGTGCACGATAAGTTTGACGAAAAGATCTATTATTTTGATTAATAATTTCCACATTTTGCACGCGTTGCTCTGATGTAAGTCAATCCATAATAAAATGTCAAAGCAAACTAAACAAAAAGCAACTATCAACTGTTAAATGGGTGGTCAATTAAAGCAATGATGCTAACCAAAAGTTGTATCACTCTATAAAAACACCCTTTACTTTCAATCAGAATATACTCTAGAGCAGCGATGCCAAGCGCCTAACTCTTTCCACTCTTTCCGCTCTTCTACAACAACTCCAATATTTTTATGATTGTTGTAATTCGCCGAATTCAGTTTGCAATATCAGCCTCGCTTCTTAGGGCCAATTTTTCAGTCCGAGTTCAAACCCTAGTCAAATTAAACCGAGCTTAACTCACCAAAATTGTACGTTTCTGGCAAAAAAGAAACACAATTTATGATAATTTAAATCAATTTAACTTCAACGAATGCTAAATAGCTAGTTAAACCTAGTTTAAACCTCCAATTTCGGTGAATTAAGTTTAATTTGACTAAATTGGCCCTTAATGTTATTGTTTTTGTTCTTTCGAACCATCGATAGCTGTTCTGCGTTTGCATGTTGAATGTTTTGCACTGTTTTTGGCATACGCATTGTAGACGTTAACAGCATGCATCGTATTCATTATATTTTTTCGTGCGAATACACATTGAGAAAAAGTTTTTGAATATTTGCAGGTAGGTATTTTTGTATATTGCATCAGAATAAATTATTTTTATTGGGGTTATTATACTCCTGAAAAATGGCAAGAAAAGAATTTTCAGAAAACTGAGAGTTTGCTTATTTTTTCAAAGATAATAAAATATTAAAAAGATTGTAATCTTAATTATATAACAGTTTAGTTAATAATAAAACATTAAGACAATAAAAATTTTTAAATATTAACGTTTCGTAGAAAAATAAAATCAAAAACACCCCTGATGAAGGAAGAAAGCCGCTTCCGAAACGTTGGGTAAACTATGAAAAATATTTTTTAGATTATATTTTTTGTATAAACAAAGTGACCAAAATAGCCCGAATTTATAATTAAATCCAAACATATTAACATTAAAGCAAATAAATATTATCATTACAAAAAAAAAAGGAAAAAAATGTATAATAATAATAAATTCACAAAAAAAAAAACATTAAAAAGAGAAAGATATAAAAAACAAAAAAATTAAAAACTATAAAACAAAAAATTAAAAAAACACTACCTGATTTTATTGCAATTTCGGCCGTGCTAAAGACTTCATCAGAAATCTTTGTGATACCCGTGCAAGCGCGCACTAGCGCACTGCACCACAGAGGCGATGAGATTTGAAGTGTCAATTTCTCAGTTTTCCTCCCATTTCACATGCTCACATTTGTTGTTGTATTTTTGCTTTACTTTAGTCTTTATGCTTATGTTATTTTATGGAGTCCAACAGTCTGCTGGAAGTCTTCCAATAACAAAGCATGGTTACTGAATTTGTTGTTTTCTTGAAAAATTGTTGTTGTTTCTTTGAAAAGATTCGTTAGAACAATTAATTGTTCTAACTTTAACCTTAAGCACAATAAACGATTTTAAACTATCAAACAGCTAGAATTTATATTTACAATCAAGTATGATTTAAACTATCAAACATTTAGAATTTGTATTTAAGTCATATAAAATCAACATAATAAATAACAAGGTCATTTAGAAAATTTTAAATAAACAAAAGATATCTGAAAACCTCCACACGGTAAAAGCTGGGTAAATCAGAATGTATTAAACATTTGGAATCACTTGATTCATTATTTTTACAGTGTAAATATAAGTTTGCTGTAGCGGACTCTGCCAGCACTCGTGTTATTGGTAATTCCTCATTGCATCCAAATGTAAAATTTTCTGATGTTGTTGCATTTTGTTGTTGTATTGATTGTTGTTTTTGCACTCTTCAAATAAATTTCGTGGGCATCGCTGCTCTAGAGCAGTGGTTCTCAACCGTTTTTGGTAGCGCCCCCTTTTCACGTTCACGTCAAACTCGCGCCACCCTCCAACATTTTTTTTTTAAGTTCAATAAATATGTCATGTTTTATATTATCCGTTTCAATTTAAAAAATTTTATATAATAAAACTTCATATAAAAAAAAAATAAAAATCTATATATATAAAAATGGATCGTGATTCCTTCGGATGCTTAAAACTTGGAAACGAATGAACCAAGTTGGATACTTCCTTCTACGGGTTTGTTCGTAATTGCTGCGCGAAGGTTTAGGAAAAAAAATAAAAAAACAAATAAAAACAAACTGCTATATTTGAGACAGTTTTGGTCGTATTAAACTAAAATTTAGTAAATAAGTTCGTATGATAACTGTCGGCATTTATACAGAAAATTGGCGTGGTAACACTATAGCTACGCGTACTTTCAAGAAAAGATCACTTTGGCAATGATTCACTTTGGCAATGGAATGGTTTCGAGTACATGATGGTTTCAGAAAAAAATTGCCACACCCCTTTTATCGCCCAAGACTAGAAAAATTTGCGATATCGAATAGCTTTGGAGTTATGGGTTGCACAGCCTCAAAATTCGGTATTCGACCATAATTTACACGTTTCGTTTTACTGTTGACATTTTATGGGAGTTTGACAAAGAGGAGTGGCACCTCCCATATAACCTAAATATGCTTTATAGAATAGCTTTATCGTTATAGGTCGCACAGCGTCGGAATTCAGTATTCGACCTCAATTTACAAATGCAGTTTCATTGATTTCATTTTATGGGGGTTGGTCAAGGGAGCGTGGTACCTCCTATACAGCCCAAATTTGTGATATCAAATAGCTATTAAGTTAGAGGTCACACAATTTCGGAATACAGTATTCGACCTAAATTTTTACATGCAGTTTAATTGGTAACATCTTATAGGGGAGTGGCACTTCCCATACAACTCAATTTTGCGATATCGAATAGCTGTGGAGTTGAAGGTCGCACAGCTATAGAATTCAGTATTCTACCTCAATTTACACATGCTGTTTTACTGTTAAACATTTTATGGCGTTTGTCCAGGGGGCGTGGAACCTGCCATACAACCTTATTTTGTGCTATCGAATGGCTTTGGAGTTATAGATCGCACCGCATCGGTATTCAGTATTCGACCTCATAGTATACATGCAGTTTTATTGATTACATTTTATGGGCAATTGACAAGGGAGCGTGGCTGCAACGCGCCAGGTTTCAGCTAGTTATTATAAAAAATGAGATCATCGGCTTATACAAACCATATTTCAGTAAACTTTTTAAAAAAATTTATAACATTTAACATAAAAAAAATTTTTTTAAAAAAAAACTTTATATAAAGTTAATCTGATTGTTGACAAAACTTTTGATCAAATAGTTTTCTATATGGGCACTTTCATCGTTACTCACGCGACATGCGTACGACTTAAAGCTTCGTTTTCTCGGAAGTTTTTGTTATTTATGTAAAAAATTTCTTATGTACATATTAGGGAGTCCAATCTCGGAAGCGTTTCTCGATCCTGGGATTATCAGGATTGAAAATCTCAATCCCGGGATCCCGGGATTAGTTCGGCGTTGAAAATTTTAAGAAGTATATAATTCAAAACGTTATTAATACAATTTTTTGTTATTTATTACTTGAAACTAAAAAATGTAAGTTAATTCATTTATAATGTAACAAAAACAAAACACATTAAGGGTATTCACAATTGCGTTGTTTTCAGTGTATTTTAAAACCCGTGGTATTGACACCACACTTTACCGAGCGGTTTTTATATTTTTTATTGTTTAACATGAAAGCTCTAAAAACCAAGTGTGGTAATTTTAAATAGCCCAATAATATGTTTAATAAACGTGGTTTCTAAAGTTCCATAAACAACTGGTCGGTTGCCAGTTATTTTCTATTTATTAATAAAATTTATCAATTTGGATAGTTAACTTATTTGCATAGTAACAATAAGCTATAGTAGGAGGTTCCCAATCACAAATTCTATTTTAAAGGGTGCTCATAATTGTGATTTTCAACTGCGGCAAAAAAACGATACTACTATACCACAAAATTGTGAACACCCTTATTGTTAAAATACAGAGAACTTAAATAATATTAATGACTAGCACATTGTATTAATTTAACCCTTTCAGTGGATTTGCCCAATATATTGGACACGTCAGAAAGTAATTTCAATATGTATTTATTTTGCAAAGCTTTTTTTAAAATCAACTCGTTTGGTTCTATGAAAAAAAGATAAACCAACATGATAAAAATAAATTTAGAGATATATCTGATATTCAAGTCAGTTGGATTTCCGATTTTGTGGCGAAAAAATAAAAAAGCAAACAATTTTTGTTTGCCTTTTTTATAAGAAAAAATCAACCGGACAAAGATCAAATTTAGGTTTTTTATTTTTTTATGGCTTTAAGGATAAGAATATTAGGAGGATTAAAAAACAAAGATCTAAAGGGTTGAGAAACCTTTAAGGGATAAAAAGAAACACTTTGTGCCGAATAGGAGCAAACAATTTTTTCTTTGTACAAGCTTGTAAAACGTAAGTAGCGCAGGTTTAAATGAAAGGACCTAAATGATAGGAATATTACATAAAAAAAATGTATTTTGTTCTTAGTTTAGCCTAGCCATTGAAAGGGTTCAAGAACAAAAAATATAAAAAAGAACAGTTTAAGGTATTACTATATAAATGTTACCCTTTTTTTTTGTACACCGTCTTCATGTTTTTTTGAGTTTAAGGCAAGATAAGGTTGGACAAGACTTTTCAAATTAAATTTTTGGATTCAATAATTTTTAAAGTAAACCACTAAGCTGATCAACGCGTCTTATTTTTCATAAGAGAGTTTTGTTCGAATATTATTAAAAATATAACCCGATGATGAGAAGCACCGTTCTGATTCTATGCTAGTTGGTGAAATAGTTGCACAATAGTCGTAAGCAATGTGTAAGTTACGATGACGATTGCCTTCACCATAAAACAAAATTATTTCCCAAGTCAGAATATCTGACAATTTTTAAATACATAGCTGAATTCCCGACGTTGCAAATTCTTGTAAAACTTTGCAAAGTCTTTGCTCCAGTGATTCACACTCATCGTCCTAACAATCTTATTCAGCCTCAATAAAAGTTCTTTCTGAATATATATTCTTATCAACTCAATCCCGGGATTCAGGAAAGACAATCCCGGGATTTAAAATGGCTTTAATCGTCCGGGATTCCGGACTTCCCTATTGACTTCCCTAGTACATATTCAGAGATTTGTAACAAGTAAATTGAAAATCAAGCTACTTGAAAAAATATCAAGCTTTGAGTTGATATGCAGAAACTTGATTTATTTTATCCTTACAATTCGCGACTGGCTTCTGAAAAACGAATTATATGTCTGACGTGATTCTATTTTGTTTCTACCCCACATGAGTTGGTGGAAAAAGTCAAGTTTTCTTCTTTTCAACTCTGGTTTCGACTCTATGCGACTGCACTACCGTCGGAAGTGACAGACGATGGTTTGTTTCGTTGTTCGTTTCATGTATTATGCGGAGTTCGTGTAACTTTTTTCTGTTGTTATTGCCATAATATTAGGTGGCAACCGTATTTCAAAATTTTATAATTTGGAAATTCTGACAACGGATTCGGATTTAGCAACCCATTTTTGGTGTACCTTTTTTTTTGCCAGCCCCAAATTCATAAAAGTACAAAAAATTAAGGTGGCAACCCTATCCACTATCTTGAATTTTGAAATTCTGACTTTAGATTCGAAATCAGCTTAAGGGGCTGGTTTGAAATCAGCATACTGATAAATGATGTTTAAAACTCTTAAAAATACATATTATTTGGTGGCAATACTGTGGTAAAAATTTAGGTGGCAGCCCTAACCTCCATCTTAAATTTTAAGTCTGTGACATAATATTCGAAATCAAATCCGTTGTCAGAATTTCAAATTACAAAAATTCGCAAAAATAAAAAAATCTAGGTGGCAACTCTATCCGCCATCTTAAATTTTAAAGTTTGATATCATCTTCGAAATAAGTTAGCCCTAAAACTTCCAACCTTGGAGTCCACAGAATCCTTAAAAGTCTTATTACGCTAAAGCTCTCTCTAAAAAAGCTCATTGAATTTTTGGATACTTGCTTTAATTGGATACTTGCATTCAATTTTAAGCTTTTCAAGCTTTTTGCCGAAGGCATCAAGCTTTTCTTTATTTGAAACTTCGTGCCGTTCGCTTGTAAGCTAGCATACTTGCAAGTCGCAAGCTGTCGTGGGCTTATTTATATTCAATTACAAGCTATACTTGATTCAGAATTATCAAGCTGAAGCTAGCTTGAACTTTTATTTTAAGCAAGTACTTGAAATAGAGTTTCAAGTAGGCTTGTGCAGTTCTCTGGTACATATGTCTTACAAGACATAGTAATGGTGTGAACTACCAAAATTGTCGTTCCTGTAACTAATTAAGAATGGCAGTGGTAAATATGGGCGTAACTCATGCGACAAAAAAGGAAGTGTGCTTTAAAAGCAAGTTTAGATTGTAAAAACTCGGTGAATTTTCCCATATAATTTGTTTTTGTTTTTAAATTTTAAATAATAGGAAAACAGTGTAGTTTCATAATAAACCCACTTTACCCAAGGACTTTGCTTATTTAAAAATGTATTAAGTTTCCAAAAAATATTTGCCGTAACTCACGCGACAAAATTTCTTTAAATTTAAATTAGATGATTAAGTAATTAGGTAGTAAAGTTATTATGTAATTTAGTAATTAACAAAAAATTTAATATATATTGTCATTTTCTTGCCTCAACTATTTTTCTATTATCTGTAGCCAATGCCTTCCATTTTGACTAAAACAAAGAGTTTACGAAAAAGTTACGAAAAAGGAAACTACATTTGTGAAACAGTGCAGACGATTTGATCATCATGGTTAATGAATTTGTATAGAAACTTTCTTAAATTAATAAAATTAAAAAGTTTCTCTTAATAATATCATAAAATAGAAGTTTTTTAATAAGTTTTAAGTTTTTGGTCGCAGTAGACTTTTTTCTGGAAATGTCCATATTTTATTTTAATATGTTCTGAAGGTTATTGACCATTGCTGTTGAATTGCAAGTTTTAAATGTAAACTAATTGTCAATTGTTTTAATTTTAAATTACTTTGATAAATTGTTTATTAATGTGTTTAAAAAAAATAAAAAATCTCCCCTGAAGATCTCGCCACGAAACGTCGGAAAAAATTTAACTTCTAGTTTACATTTGAAAATTGCAATTGAACAGTAATGACCAAAAACCTCCACAACATATTAAAATAAAATATTTGTTTTAAAATTGGCTCAAAAAGTCACACAGTTTTTTTATATTTGGACTAGGTTGACCTATTTTTTGTTTTTATATATAATAAAGCTGAGAAGCTTGACTCAAACAAACAAACAAATATGTGGAGGAGAACTGAACTAATTACGTCTTTTAGTTGGTGCTGCACTAAGCCGAGGATAAAATAAGCGGTATTTTAATCAAAACTCTTTACAACTCTTAAGACTAAACTAAACTTTGGCACATGAATCACACTTCAGCTCTTATGCTTCGTCTTGAATGCTTTCAGGAAATAGCATAACATCAACAATAAATGGGTCACGAACTGACCTAGATTTCCAGTTTTGTGACGAAATATCGTTTGAATTCCTCAAAAAGGCAGTTAAAGTGAGAAATCGAAAGATTTGTTTGTTGAAAATTTCTGGTGTCCCAAAACCAGTTGAGAACCACTGCTCTAGAGTTACAGAAATAAAACACAAGTCTTTATTTAAAATCAACTATAATTTTTAATTTACTGAACTCTTCCCACTCTCACTCATATAAGCATGGGCGTCCACAAGTGCCCCTGCCCCCCACCCCTAGGCAGTGAACATTTTTTTATTTATCTTTATATTAAATCAAAAAAGCCATAATTTTTTATTAAACAATTTTACGAGAGAAAAAAACTTTCTAAAGTGTAAGTTGCTCTTAAACTCAGGGCTTTTAAAACTTTGTTTATAAAAACGTCGTTTTTAGTTCTAGAAGTGTAAAATTTTGCAGGAACATGTATTTTGGTAAGATGCATTATAATCGATCGATGGATTTTAAATTCATTGTAACTTACGGCTTTTTTATTTCATTTGACGATCATTGTTTATTAGCAGGGCTAGGATTTCGACGACAGGCATCTTTTTTCTGCTGCTACTAAGACATTTCCTGCTTATTTAGAACGTCCATTTATGTTTCCTTAATTCCAAATATTAATATAATTATTAGAGCATTTTTCGGTTTTTTAGGTCATTTTAGTGTCATTTTTATATAATTTTTTTGTTATTTTTTCGTACTAAAAAATGTCAAAATGCAAATTTGTAAGCATATTCCTTTAACACTAGAGTCTCTTTAATCAAAAACATTACCTCTCTACAAAGGAGTAGCTTTGTTTATAGACTTCGATGAAAAAAAGTTCTGCGCGTGTGGTGAAACTGACGAAAGGGTACCTATAACGTTTTTGTCCGAGCTCCATTCAGACAATATTGCACGATTGACACAAAATACTTGGCGTCCATGGTTCATCAATATTCTTAGTCGAAATAACAAAATAATGAAGATATGACGTTAGCAGTATATTCGTCAAATTGAGTCGGTTTTTTTCGAAAGTAAATTTAACGCACACATAGCAGAAAATATTGGGATCGTTTTTAAATGGAAGTTCTCGCAATCTTGCACTCATTTTATTTAGTAGCTTATTTTAATTTTTACTATTTTCTTGCTTTCGTTACAAATTGTGCGATTCTTTTGTTTGCCACTTTTTTTTTGCTAGAATATTCTTGCCCCTATTTCTATTATACAACTTGCCAGCGTTGCAGGCATGGTACAATATAACCAGGTAGGCTCACGACTGACTGTGTTTTCCTTCTTATAGCCATCAGGCGTTTGATTTTGATAGGATCGGCGGTTGCACTCTCATGCAGGAGCCTACTTGGTTTTATTGTACCATGCAAACTAATGTTATCCGTTTCGGCAGTCGCGTTCTCAATCGTGAACCTACCTGGTTTTATTGTAGCATGTTTGTTTGTATCTTTTGTGTTCTTTCTCAAAACACCTGATTTGACACTTATACCTTATAAATAGGGCTAGAAATCTCATGCAAATGCATGTTTTTACTGGGCATCTTGAAAAGGAAATGGTTAAGTTTTCTTTAGGAATCATGAAATTTCTATCAAAATGGCATTCAATCGTTGGTGCATATTTTTGCATATATTTCAATAAGGTCGTAGTTTTGCATATTTTACAAAAAATTGCCGACCAATTTTACATTAGAAACTGATAGTGGCATTCTTTCATTGTAATTCAAAAGTTCTTATACAAGTAGGTATTAAAGATATGTACATATTTTGAAAATTTCATCTTTTATTTTACCAAAATCGAAAATTGGCTCAGTTGTTGATTGTTTAGTGCGTCAAGCAACTAAAAATCGGTTTTTTAACGTTAAAATTAAACTTAAGGCTTGTATGAAGTATAGTGTTTTGTTATACTCTACCAGATCTACAACCTATACTACATATGTCACTTCAAAAACCATTTTCACTGTAGTACCGACTACCACAATGGGGAAACAATAACAATAGAGCAGTGGCAAGAGTAGCAAAGTTGTGAATCTGCAAATTGTGTGCAGAACAAATAAAATGTTATTTGTCAAAAAGAATGCTGATACACATTTTCTCAAGTTATCGCAACCTTTATCGTTTTTGTGAAAGCTACTAAAACGGATTTTGCACTTGAATTCTGCAGCCTTATCATCAAGTTTATTATCGTAACCTCAGCCCAAATTCCATCATTTATTTAAGTAGAGAATTGAGTTTCTATTATTAAAATTGAATTTTTTTTAATAATTCATTCAAAAAGCATTTGTTGAAAAATGTTACTTAGTAGAACATTTGGTCTTTTGCACAACCAAAAAAAAAAGAAACGTTTGTTTTTTACCTTTGGGACTTAGAAATCATTATTCTCATTTTAGTCATGTAAATCCATTGGCGTAGCAAGCAGGGGAGGAGATAAGGGGGCAGTTGCCCCCGCTTATTTATCTACATAAACGATTTAAAAAGAAAACTTCAAAAGTTATTTAAAATATCAGTTTTTTTTACAACGATAATATTTTTGTATTATATATTTTGCTCTTCTTTCTCTCTTCTTCATAAGCATGCTTTCTGTAACCATTTTCTTTCTCTGTGTTTGCAAAAGGATAGAACAAAATGTAGAGTTTCTACTGCAATTTCAATTTGAAAAAAATTCGGATACTGAAAAAACTATTTAATGAAGTTGAAAAACTTGCTGATTTGGTTTTGACTGTGCCTGCATCAGCAGCTTCACCTGAGCGTTCCCCAGTGGGCATTTTAGCTAGCGATACGCAAAAGAATGCATGCTAGTAGTGCTCTTAGTGGCGTCAATATACCTTCCATGATCGCTGCATTGATGAGTGCTTCTGTAAGGCCTACCCTTTGAAGGTTTGGAGTCTTTTCCTGTTATTTTATATAAATAAATTTTTAAAAAATTTTTAAAAAATTATAAATGATCAGATCAATTTAAAAAAATCAAATCTTAAAGAAAAAACAAAAAAAAAATTATTTTTTTTTGTCCGTGTTGGGACGCGATCCCAGGTCTCCGAAATCTAACACATTGCATATCACATTATATGAAAACTTTTCTATGGAAAAATTCTAAGTCTTTTCTATTATTTTTGTATAAAGAAATTTACAAAAAATTTCCAAAAAAATTTTTATATGGACAGAAAAATTTGTAAAAAAATGTAGATTTAAAAAAAAAAATTTTTTTTTGGGCCGAGCTGGGTTGCGAACCCGCGCTTCCGAAAACTTACTTTTATTTGTAATGATGCAAAATAAGCTGAAATTTGTTAACAACTGAGGTGGACGAGTGGGTAAGATGCCAGACCGCCAGCTGAGAGGACGATGGTTCAAATCTGGAATTTGTCAAAAGTTTTATAATTCAAGTTGATATTTATATTGCTTTTCTTTCTAATGTACATTCTAAAGAAGGGCTTCTAGCAGGCTTCTTTAGAGTCGCGAGAGCGGAAGGTCTAGAAAATTTTCTCGTTTCATATAAAAAAGCTTATGGGCTTGGAAACGAGCACGGAAGGGCTAAGAAATTCATATGATGGCCTGCTAGAAGCGCTTCAAAAACCTGCTTTTGCCCACTGGGCGTTCTTTTAGTGCACTAACACGACTTAAAACGTATCTTCGAGCAACTATGACACGGAAACGACTCACTCATGCGGCACTTATACACATTCACAAAGATAAAACCGACGAATTTAATTCGCTGGAGGTGGTGAAAGAGTTTGTTTCTCGCAAAAACAGAAAGAAACATTTTGGAATAATTTAAATATAACTTTATATATAGTTATATATATAACTTTTTGTACCTTATTGCATTTAAACCATGTAAAGATATACCTAGTCTTCTATCTATCTATATATATAAAAATGGATGTATGAATGTGGGTATGTGGCTATATCACGTATACACTACAAAACCGCTGAACCGATCTTTATGAAATTTTTAGAGAAACTGAAACCACATCTTGAGAGTGTTCCTGTGAGGTTTGGTAACGATTGGACAAGGGGGCGTGGTACCTCCCATACAATCCAAACTTACGCTACCGACCACAAACCAAAAAATGGTATATATCACTCGGTTTTGATCGTAAAATACTAAAATTTAGTAATTTTGTTCAGATGTTTAGTGGCGGTAGCTGTACAAAAAAGGGCGTGGTCGCAATATATATACGCCCAAATTTTCGAAATCATGGCAATTCTGAAGTTCTACACATTTTTTCAGTGAAACTTGCTGTGCAGGTGCTCCAAGAGGCGGTCTTTACATATAAATGTGTTCACGCCCACTTTTACCGCCCACAAATCAATAGCTATATATAGAAAAACCAAAACAGTGTGTGGCTGTGTGTGATGCCTATAGACTCCATGACTACTAGACCGATTGACCTGAAATTTGTGCAGTTGATTTGTTTCAGGTACGAGATGTTTGAAAACAAATTTGCCACACCCCCCTTTTACCGCCCCCAAATCTTTAAAAATTCTATATTTGAGTCGTTTTGGGTCTTATAAAGCTAAAATTTAGCTTGTACGGTTACTGTCGACTACTGTAGTACAAAAAGTTTCCACGCCCCCTTTTACCGCCCACAAATCAATGAAAAAGCTTTATTTCAGATGGTATTGGTCGTATAGTACTTAAATTTGGTAATTTAGTCTGTATGGTTACTGTCGGCAATTTTACTAAAAATGGGTTTCCACGCCCCTTTTTACCTCCCACAAACCATTAAAAATGTAATATTTCGTACGTTTTTTATCGTATTAGGTTTTAATTTGGTAATTAAGTTTATATGGTTACTGTCGGCATTTTCCCCTTTTTCCGCACACAAACCAATGAAAATACTTTATTTAATACGGTTTTGATCGTATAAGACTTAAATTCGGTTTTTATGGTTATTGTCACCAACTGTACAAAAATTGCTTTCCACGCCCCCTTTTTCGGCCCAAAAATCAGTGAAAATGCTATATTTCAAGCAGTTTTGGCCTTACAAGGCTAGCATTTGGTACTGAAGTTTTTATGGTTACTTTCGGGTACTGTACTAAAAATGGGCGTCATCGCTATTTAGGCTCACCCACTTTTTGAGAAAGCATTAAAATTGACTACTGGGTCGATTGAGGTAAAATTTTGGCTTAGTTTGTATAGTTACTGTCAGCAATTGTACTAAAAATTCGTTTCCACGCCTCCCTTTTACCGCCCACAAACCAATGAAAATGTTTCATTTCAACGGTTTGGGTCGTATCAGACAAAAATTTTGTAATTTAGTTCATATCGTTACTCTCGGCAAGTACACTAAAAATAGGCCTGTCCCACTTTAGTTAAACTGGCTTTTCGGGGGGTCAGCTTGGAGTGAAGCAAAGTGCACCAGGCTTAAGCTAAATTGAGCTGAAATTTTGGCAGTCGATTTGTTTGGATAACGAGATGGTTTAAGGGAAATAATTTTGCCGCACCCCTTTTTACCGCTTACAAAACAACAAAAATGCTATATTTCGCACGGTTTTGATCATATTAGACTAAAATTTGGTTATTTTGTTCATATGGTTACTTTCGGCAGCTATGCTATTCACCATATATTTGGCATTTATTGACATTTTCGTAGACGTTGTTGCTGGGGAATACAAGACTTATAATTATATAAAAAGATGTGTACATTTGGATGTAACCACTAACTGCAAAAACGGGTCGATCGATTTAAACCTAATTTTTCAGGGTACGTTGGGGATGGTCTGTAAATGGTTGAAGTTAAGTTGGCATGAAATCGGTATAGTGGTTCCGTTAAAATGTTCCTATATACTCCCATACAAATTGTTCGTGTAGGTGGGTGTCCGTTTAGATCTCATGAACGATAACACCTTAAGGCATCAAATGTACAACATTTGCTGTCAAGACCCATATCTCAAATAATAAATAAATAAAAGTCGCCACACCCCCTATTACCACCCACACATCAATAAAAATGCTATATTTCAGATGAATTCGGTTGTATTGGGCTAAAATTTTGTAATTTAGTTAGTATGGTTACTCTTGAAAACTCAAGAACGGTAACACCTCAGGCCATCAAATTTACAACATCTGCTATCAAAGTTTATATCTCAAATAATAAAAACAAATAAAAATTGCCACACCCCCTATAGCCACTCACAAATCAATTGAAATGCTATATTTCAGATGAATTTTTCTGTATTGGGCTAAAATTTTGCAATTAAGTTCGTATGGTTACTTTTGAAAACTCATCAAAAAATAGGCGTGGTCGAACTATAACTTCGCCCAATTTTCAGAAACGATTACAATTCTGGAGTTGTGCATGTTTTATGATGATATTTGGTGTATATGAGGATTTCCACAAAAAAGTCTTCCGTGATCAAAAAACTAAAACGTTAGTTATTTGATGATATTACCTAAGAAAAACATTTTAATCTTATTAATTTAAGCAATTTATGCATAAAGTAATTTATGTAATTAATTAATTAATTAATGTACTATTAAATAATTCATTTTAGTAACTGCAAAACAGGTCGACCGAATTCAACCAAAATAGCAGGGTAGGTTGGGTATGGTTTGTAGATGGTTTACGTGAATTTTGCACAAAATCAGCTCAGTGGTTCCGGCATTTTAAAGATATGGCATTTGTAAGATTTTCCCTTATACTCACATACAAAAATATTCTGTCTGACTGTGTGATGCCTACAGACTCCAAAACTACTGGGCCGATTGAGCTGAAATTTTGGAAGTCGATTTGTTTCAGGTAGGAGATGGTTAAGAAAAACAAATTTGTCACACCCTCTTTTGCCGCCCCCAAACCTATAAAAATGGTATATTTCAGACGGTTTGGGTGGTATAAGACTTTAATTTGGTAATTTAATTTGTATGGTTACTGTAAGCAATTGTACTAAAATGGGTTTCCACGCCCCTTTTACCACCCACAAATCAATAAAAATGCTATATTTCGGACGGTTTCCATCGTATTAGACTAAAATTTGGACATTTATTTTATATGGTTATTGTCGGACACTGTACTAAAAATGGGCATCCACGCCCCTTTTTACCGCCCACAAATAAATGAATATTCTTTACTTAAGACGGCTTTGGTCTTAATTGCAATAAACTAAATTTGGTAATTTAGTTTGTATGGTTACTTTCGGCATTTATTGTAAATGCATGGTCGCACTTTTGCTGCACCCATTTTTTTCAGAAATCATAAAAATTGACTACTGGACCGATTGAGCTAAAGTTTTGGCTAAGTTTGTATGGGTACTGTCAGAAACTGTATAGTACTTTATAGAAACTTTATTGGTTTCCACGCCCTTTTTACTGCCCACAAACCAATAAAAAAATCTTTATTTCAGACGTTTTGTGTCATATAAGACCAACATTTGGTGATTCAGTTTGTATGACTATTTAGGGCCAATGGAATAAAAATGGACAGTTTTGGTCGTTTTATACTTAAACTTATAATTTAGTTCATATGGTTACTTTCGGCAACTACACTATGAATTGAGAATATATACAATTTTTCTTTCGATTAACAGTAAAATTAACGGTCTGTGGCAGAACAACGTCTGCCGGGAATACTATTTCTAAAATATTTTTTCAAAAAGGTTCAAAATATTCTCAAAAGTTGTTTTTGTTGTAAATATAAAACCGGATAAAAATTAAATTTTTAACAACCTTTCAACCTTTTCATTCAATTAGCATTTATTTGCAAAAATTCTTCTTACTGTTTTCGTCATCAAAACAAACCCTCTTTGACTTTTTTGGCGGAATTTATTATTTCCAAAATGTTGTTGCTATATTTTTTACAAAATTTTTTTAAACATTCAGCCTAACCAAAAAACATTTTAATGTCGACTCTAAATTTAGTGTAAGCTTTTTGACAACAAATTCTATAGAAATAATGTCAGAAAAGCTCATACTAAATTTAGAGTCGACATTAACATGTTTTTTGGTTAGGCTGATGATGTTTCACTGTTAACATTTGATGGGTGTTCTGAAACGTGGGCGTGGCAGCAACGCACCGGGTTTTAGCTAGTTGGAATATAAAACACTTAACAACATAAAGCTCTCTAAAAAATGCTACATTGGTATGTAAACAAATATACTCCAGTGAATTATTATAATAAATGTTATCAAATTCTTATATTAAAAAAAAATTGGTACATTTTTTTCTATTTGGTACATTTTTTCGGAGAATTTGGTACAACAAAAAATAAGCAAGGGGCAACCGTGATTGGAAAAGCTTTTAAAACTTATGAAAGTTTAATATTTTTTATTTAGTTTTATATTTGTTTTATTTTGAAACTAAAATAAAAAATTTTTTATTCATATTCATGTATCTTTTAAGAAATTGTGGTGTTTTTTTGGCACCCCCATTTGTACTGGCCCCCCAGATGAAATTAGCTTCCGACGCGCTTGTTCTAATCGAATATTTTTTTATCGATTGGACCATGACTTTGTTGTCTATCAGCTTACTTGGTTTATTGCAGATTTGAAACACGATATCATAAAGGGTTAAGCACCGCATCTTAAGCCATGCCGCACACACAAACGTTTCAATATTATTCAATCTACTTATTTGCGCTTATCTTAAAATCAGGCAATGCAATACAGGGTGCGGAAAAAAAGCTTAGCTCAAGGATTTAAATCTGAAAGCAATATATTGATGATTTAAGTACAATTTTTTGTTCAAATTCTGTTTTGGCTTTGCTGTCTTTTTGACGATAGCGCCATCTAATAACGGCTGCGACACTTTCTCTTGTGTCCCTTTGTTTTTATGCTCTTTTTACATAGTAGAAGAGTCTGTCGCCTGCTCAAGACGATGTCCCATGCTGTATGCTTCTTGCCTCATGCCCCATTTCCAAAACTAATTGAACTTCAAGAGATGCCGCAACTAAAGTAAATTAAAGACTCAACATGTTGGCGCTTCAGCCGTTTAGTGCTTAGCTTAAGTTATTGCGTCAACATCTTTGGACTGACAGTTACCGGTGGTGCGTTTCCAGCCGTCTTTAGTTGTCCAACTAGCGCATTGCGTGCCGTAGTAAATAGTTCGTTCAATGATTGTCATTTTTCAGTAGCACTTTCAATTATTTTGTCTCGCGTTGGCGTGTTAATTTTTAAATAAATAAATATATGCAAATAATGTACAGCTAAATAATGAAGTGATTGATAGTTAGGGCCTGAGAAAGTGTATAAAACTTTGTAGAAGTGTGCGAAGTAATAATTTTGGCACAAGGTTTATTAGTAAAACAAGTGATTTTCATTAAAATTAGCGAAATCTTACATCTGCTAATGATGACATCCTTCAAACGCATTTCTTCAACAGAGCCAGTTAATCGAAAATCCTTCAAAGAGCTTAAGAAACAAAGGTTGACTACAAATCATCGACTATCATAGGACGTTTATTAGTTTTAAATAATTCGTTCTATTTTTATCACAAGCATTTTATGCACAAGCAGTTCATAGTAACGGTAATTAATTTGGAAGATTACTTTCTTTACTTGAAACTTGTGATGGGTAAAGGCTTGGTGATGCCTTCTGATGAAGACGTCAATAATCATGTATATACAAACATTCATGCACACACAAAAACTTTCTTAGAAATTGTATCGAAAATTATTTGTATTAAAATTATTCGTGTTACCTCTGTCAGAATTGTTGCTATGGTGGAAAAGTCTTCAAACGGTGTTTAAGTAAACAATTCTGCGAAGACCGTTTACAATTATTATCATACAGGCAAATGTTTATGTTGACTGCAAGACGAACTAAGTTTGAAGTGAATGCCGAAGTGGATACGTTGGCAGACAGGGGCAAACAATAACCTTCGAAAGAGCGAGTTAGAAATAAAGCCACTCTGATTTTTGTCACGCTTGCTTATACAGTTTGCCTGCGCCTCTCTGCCTTTGAGTTCACTCTGCTTGCAGCCTAATACTTAACAGTTATTCGGTGAAGAGTTAATACTGACATATTAACTTGGCTCTGAGGGTAAGATTGCATAGCATATTTTTTAATTATTTCAGAAAATTTTTCGATAAAAAATCTGTCAGCTTTTGAGATTTTCATCAAAGCAAATCAATACCAGGAACTTCGTTTGGAAATTTTTTTTAATAATCGCCATTATTCTTGAACGTGTGCTCGCTCTCAAAACGACGTCGAAACAAAATTGTTATATTTTTGAAACTTTCCATTTTGACGTTGAGATCTGCAGTGATTGTTCACTCGATTATTGTGCAAACGTCGTCAAATAAATATTTAAATTTTTGATCGTCGAAATGATCTTCGACGACAATTCATTGGTGAAATTGTGCTCTCGACGACGACACTTACTCGACGCGGATTCAAGAATAAGGGCAAATATATTTTGTTTTTATATCGTCAATTCACAAGTCAAATTTATTAAGTAACATATTTGAAATATTGATTCAGTATGTATATGTACTCAATATGAAATCGGATAATCTCAAAATTTTTGCTCCGCTACCGCACATGACACGATAATGGTTGATATATTGATTGAAAAGCTGATATTTTTTCTAAAACACAAAATAATATTTTTTTATGTTATGGTGAGTAGTTAAGATTCTAGATCAATAAAACTAAACACGTGCCAAAAACGTAAAACACCCTGTATATTAAAAATGATAAAATATTGGAGGAAACTGAGTACAGATTTGAAACCAACGTTGAAAGCACATATAGGAATGATAATGGATTTACCTAATACGAAATTTGAAGACTAGTGTTTGGTTATCCAAACATTCCTTAATATAAGAGTACTGCTATTTTTCGCTCGCAGCTGTATATAAAAATTTAAACTTTCTGTTTTTGGTGGCTAATATGACGAATTTTCACACATTATTACTTAACCCATTAACAAACTAGACGCATTATCAAAAAAACGAATTATCAATAGTTTTAATTCGAAAAAAATCAACTTAACAAGAAGTCTAAGCAACAAAAATAATTAGAATTACCCAATGCTTGCGTGAAAATTTTTCAGATTTTTACAACCGTTTTCGAAACCCTTTTACACAAATAAAATTCTCAACTGACAACTCAAAAACTCAATTACCTGTTCATGGACTGATTGAGTGTTTTGTATTTTGCCCTTTTCTTACTCCTTGTCTGTTTTGAAAATTGTGTTTGTATTTCGTTCTTAAACTAAAACTTTATCCATAAACTGTTAGTGACCAAAGGATTTAAGTTGAAAATGCACTAGAAACTGTCATACATGAATCTCTGATATGAGTGACTTTTTTATTTTTCCTTAAGTACTTCTTGTATGAGGGTAATAAGAAATACGCTAACGAAGGCTTCCTCAAACTTTCATAAGCTGCAAAACACTTACACACATATCAACACAGAATACAGGGCATTTCATTTGCAGGATAATGATTTCAAATTTCTCCAGTACTTTTATTTTTGTAGCATTTATGTTGCCTTGGTTATAACATAATACAGGTATACTTTGTATAAGTTTTGGAACACGATAGTCAAATTATTGCATCGTCACCGAAATAAATCAACTCACCATGTTCCTCAGTGACGCATTTTACAGAATACGTAGAGAATCTTGAGTACCAATGTATTATTTCTTGTACACTTAAATCTTTTCTTCTTTTTAGTTGTTTGTTTTTCCAAACTTTTTTGACGCAATTGATGACATCTATTTTAGAGTTTAAGGAGTAAAAGAGAAAACGTTACAAATAATGTTATTTAAACAAAAAGTTTTTGCATTTGAATGTTTCTACCCGTTTTATTTCTGAAAATTTAAAATTTATTGAAAAATTTCTAAGTTTTCTGTTTTTTCTGCGGATACATTTTGATTATCTTCACTATGAAATAACTCAAAATAACTTTATTTTACAACAACGTGTTAGTATCAATAAAAGTAAACTTAAAATACCTTTATTTTACAGTGACCACTTCGGTAAAAAATAGCATAAAAACTTTAAGAATATTTTATACAAAGACTTATGCCTGTGACACATTGGCATAGGTAATCTTGGTTATCATTTGTAGTTTAAAATATAACCATTGGGGATGAAACACTCAATATTTTTCTTAACAAGTTTAAAAAAATAACGAAAAATATAGAAGCAATAGGCGAGCGACTAACACTATAATCGTAAAATTTTAGCGTGTGTGCCTGAGAGAGAGCACAGTAGCTATCAACGAAAGTGAAGAAAGAAGAATATCAAAATCAGCTGTTAAAACTCGTTTAGCTGCGATAAACGACTTTCGGAAACTAGTTTTGACTAAACGAATTCTAAACATAGTTTATCAGAAAATTAAACTAGAAAAGCGATTTAAACAAGCTTAAGTCTGCCAATGTGTCACAGGTATAAGGGGTCGTCCATAAACTACGTTACTAATTTAGGGGGGGGAGGGGTTTTGAAATGCACTACGATAAGAAACGGTAGGGGGGGGGAGGTGTTTAGATATTGTAACGTTACCAAAAATTAAAAAAATCGACGAAAAACCTCTTATTAATAACACAACCATTTCAAAAATTTTTAACCTTACACGCTTATGTTTGATCGTCTAAATTGATGGTTAACTTTTGTTTCAACGATTTCTTCCACCGCCTTTTCCCTCGACACAGGAACCTCTTGGTATTCCTTCGCCATCTCAACACACGTCTGAAAAATTTGGGTCTTTGCTTTTGCGACAGGCTTTGACGTTAAGGCCTGAGTGTTCTTGATCAGAGGAGATATCGTATGGCATGTACTGTCCTTCTCAGAAAGAAAAAATCGGTTCAAGGTCGTGTCCTACCTGCGGCTTGTATTTCGCTTTTAAAACATCTATGAATTGTCATAAGTTTGTATTATATCGTTTACAATAAATCGGAATAAAACATACTGTTTAAATAAATCAATTTTCAGAAAGCATTTACACAAAAACACAGAACTTGGTGCAGCTCGGGTGCAGCCTTTAAGGGTACTCTGTCAAAGACCAGGTGAATTTCTTTGCGTTAGAAATGAGGATTCACCTGAATGGGTTGACATAGAATCCGATGAAAAATTCTATTTTGAAGAATCCTCAACAAAGCTACCAGCTTCTTCTATCCCAGTGATTGAGAGCATCGAATCTTGGATCGCAGATGGAAAAGCTTTTACAGATGATATTAATTATTGATTTTTTTCCAATTGTTCCTTTAATGTATCAAGTCATACTAGCCACTAATACTAGTGAAAATTGTCAGAGCTAGTCAAAATATATAATCATTCGAATGAATTAATTTCATATGTCACGTTACTTAATGGGGGGCGAGGTTTTGAAAAGCACTACGAAAAGTAACGCAGGGGGAGGGGAGGTAAAAAAAACCGGAAAATCAGTAACGTAGTTTGTGGACGACCCCTAATTTTGTTTAATTAGTTCGTTGGCGTCACTGTTCGCTTATCTTGATATTGGATTTTTTTTTTTTTGTATCTGCGTCAGATAAAAATATGTGTTTTGAATATGATAAAGAAAAATAAAAACATCTTTTCATCTTATTTAAACACTAAAAATATTCATTATCAATTTTTCAAAGCGAGTTATTTTAAGGCGATTCTGAAACAGCTTCACTATACCTGTTTGTTATTCTGAAAATTGGTTTTTCGGAATGTTTAGATAGAAAAAATGGCGCAGAAAATTTATTTTACATCTAACAACATCTTATAGTACAACAATTTTAGCCCTTTCTATAGTATGTTGCCCTTAATTGGGGAAACTCTTAGGAACTCTGCGCTTACTCATCTGAAAGGCCTGTCTTCAGCTTTCAAGTAAAGCATAATTTGCAACAAACTGTTAAGTGATTTAAACGAAATTTTATTTTTTCAAGATTACTTGAAAGCAAATCAAGTTCGTGAGGAAAATTTTTTATTTATATAATATTTTCCAATGAAAACCGATGACGTTAAATAAATATATTTTTAAGTCATACTTTCTTACTGTGTGATTTGAAAGTCGATGAAATGAAAAGCGACATTAAAAATAGACAAACATTTACATCTATAGGACTTAGCACATACACAAACCATTTTAAAAGACACTTTGAAACGTTACAGTAGCATTCAAACTGTCAGATAAACTGTTTTATTCTGTACTAGCAAATACTCTTTGCTTCGCCTGCGATAAAAATATTAAATACCATGTAAGAATTATAAATCTTACAATTAATGTATTTAGTATTAAAAAATTACTCTATTTAATACGAATCACTTACTTACTAAGTAGGCGCTACAACCGTATGTTGGTCTTGGCCTCATCTAAGAATTTGCGCCAGCCATTTCTGTCTTTTGCTTGCTGGCGCCAGTTGGAAATTCCAAGCTTCGTCAGGTTGTCCACTACTTGGTCTTTCCAGTGAAGATGCGGTCGTCCTCTTCTGCGTAACCGCCGCTGGGTACCAAATCGAATGTTTTCTTCACTGGAGCATCGTCTTTCATGCGCTGAACATGACCAAGCCAGCGAAGCCGCTCGATTTCAATGCGCTTGACTATGTCGATGTCAGCGTACAGCTCGTACAGTTCATCATTCCACCGTATTCGGTACTCTTCATTAATGCGGATTGGTCCATAGATCTTACGAAGAATCTTTCTCTCAAGTGCTTTTAAAGTATTTTCATCTAAACGGCTCAGCGTTCAGGTTTGTGATGCATAAAGTAGGACGGGCATGATGAGCGATTTATAGAGAGTGATTTTTTCGTCGAGTTCGTTGAGAGAGGGCTCTGCTTCTCAATTGCCTACTGAGTACAAAGTAACACCTCTTGGCAAGAGTTATTCTTCGTTTGATCTCAATGCTGATGTCGTTGGTTGAGTTTATGCTGGATCCCAGATAGACGGAGTCCTTGACAACCTCAAAGAAGGTATTCTTAGCTGTAACGTGGATTTCAAGACGCTGGGACTGTTTGTTTGTTGACACCAAGTATTTCGTCGTATCTGCATTTACTGTCAGATCCATTCGACTTAACTCTCTTTCTAATCTGGAAAATGCTGCACTGACTTCACGCGTTTTATGGCCAATGATATCGATGTCATTAGCAAACGCAAGCAGCATAACACTCTTGTAGAATATTGTGCCACTATGTCTCAGATCAGCAGCTCGGATGATCTCTCCATCATTAGGTTGAAAAAGTCGCACGATAGGGAATCACCTTTTCTGAAACCTCGTTTGGTAACAAATGATGAGGAGAGGTGCTTCCCGATTTTAACTGTGCTACTGGTGTTGCTCAGTGTCATCCTGCAAAGTCGTATGAGTTTTGCAGGAATACCAAACTCAGACATGGTGGAGTACAGGTGCTTCCTTATTGGGCTGTCGAAGGCGGCTTTGTAGTCGACAAAAAGATGGTGGGTGTCGACTTGTTTTTCTTGTGTCTTCTCCAAGATTTGCCGTAGCGTGAAAATTTGGTCGATGGTAGACTTTCCATGTCTGAAGCCACACTGATAAGGTCCGATCAGTTCGTTTACAATGGGCTTCAATCTTTCACATAAAACGCTCAACAGGACCTTATATGCGATATTAAGGCTTATCCCTCTGTAATTGGCACAAATAGAGGGATAACTTTTTTTGTGGATTGGACAGAGCATACTGAGATTCCAATCGTTCGGAATGCATTCTTCCGACCATATTCTGCATAGAAGCTCGTGAATGCATTTAAATAGAGATTCACTTCCGTTCTTAAACAATTCAGTAAGTAAGCCATCAGCTCCCGCGGCTTTGTTATTTTTAAGCCGAGGTATAGCTGTCAGAACTTCATCATAGTCCGGTAGCGGAACCTAGATGCTGTCGTCCGTAATTGGGGTTTTCGGGATATCATCTCTATTGACGGGATTGTTGTCAGCGTCGCTATTTAGAAGCTTAGAGAAGTGTTCCTCCATAACGTCAGTGTACTCTGGACATCTGTCACTAGATTTCCGTTTTCATCCTTGCAGGAAGCCTCTTCCATTTAAAAATCATCGGCAAGGCGTCTTATTTTTTGGAAAAATTTTCGGGCCTCATTCCTGTCACCATACATCCCAATCTTCTCCTGCTCGCGCTTTTCTGCCTCTCTTTTTTTCCACCTGAAAATACGTCTCTCTTCCCTTCTCTTTTCTTTATATCGCTCCTTAGCAGCGCGCGTTACAACCGACTGCAGGGTGGCTTTGTAGGCGGCGTCTTTCACTGCAGTGGCGTCGCGACACTCCTGGTCGTATTACTGGTTTCGGCGAGGGCGGTGGTAGCCAATCACCTCTTCAGCAGCCGCACGCAATGAGTTGGAAATGTGTGTCCACTGCGCGCATATATCATCGATTGGAGAAGTGCTTTGAAGCAGAAGTGAGAGTCGAGTGGCGAAAGCATTGGCTGTCTGTTTCGATTGCAGCTTGTCGACGTCTAGCTTTCTCTGTGTAGGGTTGCGTGTATTCTTAGCTGCGCATAGACGTGTACGGATCTTGGCTACAACAAGATAGTGATCCGAGTCAATGTTTGCACCACGGATCGTGCGTGCATCCAATACACTGGAAGAGTGCCTTCCGTCGATCAAAACGTGATCAATTTGATTCTTGGTCCAGAATATTGAGATGCTTGAATCTAGTGCTACTTACGACCATGTTTCGTGCTGCGGCGAAGTCAATCAGCCTCATTCCGTTATCGGAGGTGTTGTCGTGGAGGCTGAACTTTCCGACTGTTGGACCAAAAATATTTTCCTTGCCCACCTTAGCGTTGAAGTCACCAAGCACGATTTTTACGTCGTACGGGGGCAGCGCTCGTAAGCATTTTCAAGGCGCTCGTAGAAAATTTCCTTGATCTCATCGTCCTTGTCTTCTGTCGGAGCGTGCGCACATATTAGGCTTAAATTGAAAAATCTAACCTTGATGCGGATTATGGCAAGTCGTTCGTTCACAGGTGTGAATCGCAGGACGTGGGGCCGTAGTCTCTTGCCAACTACAAATCCGCATCCAAACTCGAGCTTCTCCGCATGGCCGCTGTAGTAGATATCACAGGGTGCATGCCGAATGCAACCCTGTCCCTTCCATCGCATTTCTTGGATAGCAGTGATATCAGCTTTGTATCTTTCCAAGACATCAGTCAGTTGGATAGAGGCACCTTCCCAGTTAAGGGTTCGGACATTCCAGGTGCATATCCGTAAATCATTATCAGTTTTTCGTTTGCGGAAGTCGTCATCAGATTTGGGGATCAGTTTTCTTCTTTTCTTAGTTGTTTTCATTGAAATGGGTTTTTACGGGTAGGCTTCAAGCCCGACACACAACCTGTTTTAAGGCTAGGGAACCCGCCGCTCAGATTAGCCGCCAAACCAACGGTTGTCAGTTTTGACGTTGCCCAGGAAACACCACTTGGAGGTTTGAGTCGACTTGAGGCGATTTCACAAGAGTTATGCTGGCCTTGCCAGGTTTAGACAGTCAGACATTTTACCCTGTAAAGCAGGGCTATGGAGTCGTCAAAAAATAGTTGCGACTCCGACTCCAACCGCCGAAATTTTTAAAGTACGACTCCGGCTCCGACTCCGACTACGACCAAAGACAAAAATAAAAACCTCCTAAATTTTGTCATTTTAAAAAGGAAATTCTCAAGAGCAGAATTTTATGTGAATTAATAATTTATTATACACGTGTTAATGAAATTTCCATTCTATATATTGTATTACTCAACTCATTTTTTACAAAGTTAAACACTGAAAATTCACTTTCAACCGATGCATTTGAAAATGGAAGAGCCAGTAACGAGGAGCTAATTTGCTTATTTTAGAAAATTTAAGTGAAAATTAATAATTGTATATCTGGAGTTCTATTATAGTGATAACAAATATTTACCCCTAAAATGTACCCTAAATAAAAATAAATAACCTAAATCTAGGGTAAAATCTTCTAAACTGGCAGCACTGGTTTCCTTTCATGAAAGAATGAATGCAATGATTTTATCAATACACATTTCTAACGAAAGAGTGTACATACTATTTACATACATAGAGAGTATTCACACGATAGAGAAAATATGCAAACAGTAATTGCATTTAAAATGAACATGAAGACGCATGCAGCGAAGTTTTTTCTTTTTTGCAGTGACTTATCAAAAGTGCTTTTACTTGTGAGAGAACGTTAATGCTTTTGTTTGCTTCATTTTCTTCTTAATCATGAGAAAATGAAAGCACAAGTTTATGAGTGGCAATCAGGGTGACTGTTGAAAATTTTAAAAAAGGAGGAAAAAAACCGTTTTTTCAAAATCAAAAGTCGCACATTTTTAACGTTTTTATTCAATCAAAAACACAACAAAAATCAACAAAATAAATAATTCAAATTAAATAAACTAAAAAATAATTCATTACAAAAGATTTAGTCAACTTCTGTAAAAAAAGGCAAATATTTGAAAATTGAAAATATTGAAAAAAAAAAAATTTGAAAGAATTTTTATTTTGGAAAATATTTGAAAAATTCTTTTTCGGAGTCGGAGTCGTGAGTTTTCTTAGCGACTCCGACTCCGACTCCACAGCCCTGCTGTAAAGTTTCGCCTCCGGTTTCCCAATTTAATATAAATTACCTTTTTTAAACGGTAATTGTTATGATGACATAAATTTTCTTGGATTTTTAAATTAGTCCTTAGTTACAAATGTAATTTTCTTAACATAGTTTTTAAAAAAAATAAAAAAAATTTTTCTTAAGTTTTGATATTTTTTTATTTTTTTTATATAAATCCAACCCTAGCGGGATTTCGCAAAGTTAGGCACGGAAAATATTTTTTTGACAAATTTAATTAGTGTGAGCAGTGGATTTCTCTGCGATTTAACGCATCAGTTTTTGGTCTCTAACTTGTCCAGTATTGGAGTTAGCTTGTGACTTTCTTTGAAAAAGTTGATGTTAAGAGGTAAAAAAATATTTATTAAAACATTTCCTACGAAAAATTCCCACAAGTTCCGAGTAAAAGAACAAAACACTCTAAAAAGTATCAACATTTTCCTTTTTTAAACGATAGCTTGCGCAGTATTACATTTTTTGTGTTCCGTTCTGCAAAATTGTGGCCATAACAATTTTTTGAAAACAATAAATTTAGTAATGACAAATTTTTATGAGAAAAAAATAGCGTTTTACTTCAAAGAACTTATAAATTGATAAGATAAATAGAGATCAGTCTAAAAATTTTTAAATAATTTAATCGAGGTTTTTTAAAGAGAGGAGCGTTGGGAAGTGAACCTTCTGTATTCGTGGGAGTGACACTGGCAACTTTTCTGGGCTTATCATCACAGTTGTCTGAAGCCGTAAAATCATTTTAAAGTTATCCTGTTTCCATGGCGTATTTGCTTGCGTTGACTTCCTTCTCTTCGAAAAGATTATTGGACCACCAGCAAATTTCTTACGATACAGCATCCGGTGACCATTTTTCTCTATATCTAATTATAATTATATGCGTGAGGCAATGGCAATGGAGACTTTTGAACCAAAAGATAGAATAGAATAGAAAGAATAGATAGAATAGAAAACTCAAGAATAGATACACGCTTTTTTTGTTTCCAGTTCATTAGACCATTGTGGCATGTTACACGAACTGAGCCTGGTGCCCCATTTACACCTCAAATCATGGTATGATATTTTTGACCAGAACTATAAGGCTATATTGTATGGAACTGATAAATGGAAGTTTTCAAGGTCGTTGATTCCGAATTAGATGTCAAAATTTTAAAATTAAAAATGGCGGACGCATTAAGCCCGTATTGGTATTAGCAGGTTCCCAGCAAATATTTTATGAGCCCTCATAAAATAAGACTCTAAAATGCGTCATTTATGTGAGGGTTTTATGAGTGTTCATAAAATTGAGTCATAAAAGAATCCTTTTTATGCCTGTTTTATGAGTGTTCATAAAAAGGACTCATAAAATAATCCTTTTAATGCGTGTTTTATGAGTGTTCATAAAAAGGGCTCTTAAAAGAATCCTTTTTATGGATTTATTATGAGTGTTCATAAAATGGAGTCATAAAAGAATAATTTTCATGAGTGTTTTATGAGTGCTCATAAGAAGGAGTCATAAAACAATAATTTTTATGCATGTTTTATGAGTGTTCATAAAAGTGGACTCAAAAAAGATTCCTTTTTATGGGTGTTTTATGAGTGTTCATAGAAAGGATTTATAAAAGAATCCTTTTTATGCATGCTTTATGAGTGTTCATAAAATGGAGCCATAAAAGAATATTTTTTTGAGTATTTTTTTGAGTTTGCATAAAAGGAGCTCATACAGGAATCGTTTTTATGCGTGTTTATGAGTGTTCATAAAACTCTTTTATGAGTCCTTTTTATGAATGCTCATAAAACACGCATAAAAATGATTCTTTTATGAGTAAATTTTAGCAAGCGAAAATCGAATCTGAGTACAATGAGTTACGAAAAAGTTTTCTATTTGCCTTTAAATGGCAGCTCTAATATGGTGGACTCAAAAAACGAACTTATGTTAAGTTTTCGGACGCCATTTTGAACCTTTAAACCTGAGTTTCCGCACCTATAAAAAAATACGTATACCTTAGATTTTTGTCCTCTATCACATATTCGAAGTTCATTCAAATCGGCGAATGAAATCACGGATTGTTTTCTTATTAGAGGGCTAAACTTTGACAACTGATAGCGAAATTAAAACAAAAAATCGCTTTCATGTAAAGATGTGTATAATCGAATAATGGCATGCCGCGATGATAAGTCGAAAACTAAGGATCACCCTAATAGTCATAAACATAAGGGTCTTTATCTTGAAAGTGTTAAAAGGAGTAATTATTTATGTTATAAAAGAGTCTATAATATTTTTATGAAGGCTAACAATATAGTCTTTTATATGAGTCTTAAAAGAGTCTTTAATAGTAGTCTTAAAAGAGACTTTAAGAGTAGTCTTAGAAGAGTCTTTAATATGAGTCCTAAAAGAGTCATTTATATGAGTCATTAAAGAGTATTTAATGTGAGGGTTTAATGAAGGTTTTTAAGTGTTATAAAGTAGTCTTTATTATGAGTCTTAAAAGAGTCTTTAATAGTAGTCTAAAAAGAGTCTTTAAGAGTAGTCTTAGAAGAGTCTTTAATATGAGTCCTAAAAGAGTCATTTATATGAGTCATTAAAGAGTATTTAATGTGAGGGTTTAATGAAGGTTTTTAAGAGTCATAAAATAGTCTTTAATATGAGTCTTAAAAGAGTATTTAATTAGAGTCATGAATGAGTATTTTTTGCGTCATAAAATAATCACTATAAGGAGTCAACCTAGGAAAAAAGATTAAAAAAATATTCTTTTTTGAGCGCCTAATGATGAAATAGCCTCATAAATAAGAGTCTAAAATGAGTCTTAAAAGAGTCTTACTGCATTAATCTGTATCACGAAGCAGCACACCAACGACAAGCAAGACACGAAAAGCAATACTTTTTTCTATACGAAATTCTATTGCTTCTCGTGTCTTGCTTGTCGTTGGTGTGCATTTTCATTATACAGAATAAAGCAGTTAATGTTTGCTGGGTTTTAAAGGTTTCTGATTTCAAATCTGATGTTAAGTTTCAAAATTTCTTCTAAAAAAAAAAATGAGATAATGCAGAAGTAACTTTTTAAACAGTTTTTATTTTTGTTTTATTTGTGTGAATGGTAAAGGATATAAGGCACATAAATATTCAAATAAATATTTCTTTTCGTTTTATACCTTATGTGAAGACTTTAAGCTTGACATTATTTCACATGCACATAGTAATATTTCATCGTATTATTAATTAAGAAAAAAAAAAACGTTCACATGGCAATATTCCTTTTTTTTAATCCTGTGATAAAAATTAATTTCTGTTGATTTGAAAAAATCAAATTTCAAAGATTTCAAACCATCCCAAAGTTATATACATAATTCTATGTTTTAAGCCATTTCATTATCTATATAGTTTTAGTGGACCCGATAGACGTTGTCCTGACCCACTAAAGTTAATTTGCTTATGATCGCTTTGTGAATTTTTAAAAAGAGTGTGAATTGAACTTGGACAATAAAAACCCTCTGATATACATATAGGGGCTTTTTATTGATTTATAGTATTCCCCGGCCGACGTTGTCCTGCCACAGACCGCCTTGCTGTCATATATGAATTTCCATGCTATCCGGAAAAAACATCTTATATTTTTACCATTTTTATATTTTTCATAGTTATCGAAAGTAACCAAATAAACTAAATTACCAGATTGTAATCTAATAAGATCAAAACCGTCTGAAATATAGCGTTTTTGTTAATTTGTGAGTGGTAATGGAGGTGTGGCAACATTTTTTGTCTAAAACCATCGCGTACTCCAAACAAATCGACTGCTAAAACTTCGGCTTAATTTAGTTTATACCTGACGCATTTTGTTCACCCTAAAGCCTAGTAATCTGTTCGTTTGCTTGAAATTTCGCTGGCAACATCTATTTATTTGTTGCGTGAAATTTCTGACTTAAAGTTTGTTGCGAGGAATTTCTATGGCAACGTTTCTAAGAGAGTCTCAGAGATAAGTTGGGAAATTTCATATGATATCTCTCTTTTCACTTCAAACTAAATAGGCAGTACAATTAAATTGTCGTGTAAAAATGTTGCTCAGAAACATGTTGCTATAATTTCACGCAGCGAAACAGAGTACTGCTCAGACGAACATGTTGTGAAAATTTCCACGCTTGTTTCGCAGCTGTCATATTTTGTATGGAGATTTGAGTGAAATTTCACATGAAACTGAACAGAGTAATATGCTTAAAAGTGATCAAAAGTGGTCAAAACCCAGCCAGCACAGATTTTGATTTGTAACAAAAATATGTAATAATCAGGTGGTATTCCAGTTTTTTAAACAAATTTAGTCACAAATGGGTTGTAATAAAGTTTCAAATAAGTCATTTGTAACAAATCATTCGTTTTGTTGTAAAAAAATTAATCTACGGTGTTAATTTTGTTACGAGTAAATGCACTTGTTGTAAAAATGTTTCATAAAGTTTTGAAAAAAATAAGTAATTTTTAGGTTAAATTAACATTATAACATTTCTTTTTGTAGCATCTATGAAAATGTTTTTGTACTGTAATTGTAACAAGTAACGAATAAATGCACTTGCTGTAAAAATATTTCATAAAGTTTTGAAACAAATAAATAATTTTAAGTTTAAATTAACATTATTACATTTCCTTTTGTAGCACCTATAAAAAATATTTGTGTATTGTAATTATAACAAGTAACGAGTTAGCAACCTAGATGCGACTAAGTTGCTTTATATTTATATTGTCATATGTCACAACAACTAAATGTTCAAAATTTCGGTTTGAATATGTTTTTATTAAGTTAAAGGGAAGTCACTACAACTAAATGTTTCCAATTTTGCTGTGACGCACTAAAATGCCATAAGCAAAATATAAATTTTATTGTTCACAAAAAATTCTGTGTTGCTTGACAATTTCTTTGTAAAGGCTTCTGCTACCATATAATCCATTTTTGTTTAAATTTAGCGTTCAACGAGACTACCAAATTGATCAAATTTTTCACTGAATGGCAATGAATCATTGTGAAACTGCGAGAATTTATTTTGGTGCAAGAAGGTTGAAATGATTTTTTTATTCAGTTACAAGAACATTGAAACTAATCATATCAACCTTATGCTGTACAAAATTTTTTATTCAGTTGCTTCATTTTTATCAAACATTATTGTAACTCAAAAAATGTAGTTAGGAAATATAATGTTGAATTGAAGTTTTTTTTATGTTGCAAGAACATTGAAAATAATCATTGCAAACTTGTGCTTTATTAAGGTTGTTATTCAGTTGATGCAAGTTTAAAAAACATAATTTTAACTTATAAAATTTTGCTTGATGTATTGAGGTTATATTTCTGTTGGAAGAACTTTAGAAAAAAACCATTGCAACTTATTTAATGTATTTAGTTTCATGAACGTTGCATTAGAGTTATAACTCAGTTGCAAGAAGTTTTGAATAAAACTGTTGTAAGTAAATGTTGCATTGAGGTTATTATTCAGTTGCAACAACTTAAGAAAAATATTTGTAACTTTTGATATTTAGTTAGTTGCAAGAACTATGTATTGAGGTTATTATTCAGTTGCAAGAACTTTGGAAAAAAAGTGTCTAAAAACTTCATACTCGCCATATTTGATTTTTTTCTACACTATGAATTTTGATCGGAATAAATTTAAATACGATTTTCCTAAGTATTTATTATTTTCTTTTAGACTTTTGAGTGCAATATGATACTAGGCACTTAAAAAAATATATATATTAAACTATATATTAAACATTATTACGCGTAAATTAAAAACGCGAAATATTTCTTATATCCAAATTATTGTAAAAATTGTTGTTTTTTGGGTGGCGTGTGAGTTTTCTAGAGGTAAAACACAACCATTCATCGACAAAATGGCCTTTGTTGTAAAATTTTAGTGTCTAACTCTTCATATTTTCAATTTAATTTCACATCTTTTTATTACATTCCAATTTGTCTTTGACTTTTAAAATAAACTCAAAAAAATGTTCACTGGGTTAATGAAAATGGTATAAATTAATTGTGTATGCAGAACATTTTAAAACTTTTAAAGAACATATTTTTTTTTCAATTAGGAATATTTATGTACTCCTCATCAGTACTCCTTCCTTGTTAAAAAGTTTCTCATTATAACATAAAATAACTTCAATAAAACATAATATTTGTTATATTCACGTTATTTTACCTGAATAGTAACGTAAGAATAACACAATTAAAACTTTTTTGGATGTTTCAAGTATGTTTCATCTTGTGGCGTGCAACTTAAGTTTGTACCAACAACACATTTATAACATTATTATAACAAATTTTTCGCCTCATTGCAACCTAAGTTGTTAAGTAAAATATCTGCTTTTTCAGTTGTAATAACGTTACAATTACGATTTATATCTGCATTGGCGACTCTTTTGCGACACTTTTACAACCTTTTTGTGCTAGCTGGGAAATGTCATGCATTTGAAGAGTGGTGGTGCCGTCACTTGGAAACCAGCCTTTTGAATGCCCTAGTATATAAATAAATACATAAGTGCTCGTTACAAAATTGTTTTCTTAAATGTAGTTTTTAATGCTTGATTGCAGCAAATGAGGCTATATTTGAAATTTTCTTAAATCAAGCAAAATATTTTCTTAATTCATATAAGAATATTATTTCTCTCCGTGTACAGCCGAAACATTAGGGACGCAAAAACTTTGTGGGGTTTTGAGAACCCAGTGTAGCATCTTAAGGTTAAGGAATTCCCGCCCAAGGCACTCGAGACACAAGTACTGAGGACGGCGAATAGTAAAATTAAATGAAGCACATTTATCTGAACAATCGATTTTTTTTTCTTACTTTCTCCCGCTCTCTCACATACTCTCGCCCATTTTCTCACTTTCTCTTTGCTATTTGCAGACACTTTCTTCTCTTGTAATTCTGCACAGCATCCTTTATCCTGCATCCTGCAACTAGACAAAGCATGTTTTCATTGATAAAAACAAGCAGCATTCATCAGCTTATTTCAGTTAAGATTTGGTCCTTAAGCTCAAAGCAAGTAGTTCAAATCGAACGATAACGGAAACGAAGCGGATTTCACCGCTCGGCAAATATTCGTGATTTTTCTTAAGTTAGCCCTTTAAATAAAACATTTAAAACAGCATTTGTTAACTCTTTAATGTGTGCGTAAATAATTGAAGGAATTACGATCTCTTGATTGCATGTTTGTGTGTGTTTTAGAGTTAGAAGCCTAACTTTGCTTCTTGCTCTTGTCTATCGTACTGCTGTGCGCCTTGGTGCGGGTGAACGTCTTGGTAGCGATTTGTGTTAAATAAAAAAAAATCCATCTTCTTTTTATTGGTCTGCTATTTAAGCCTTGTGAAGCAGTCCTTGAAGTTGCATTGTTGGCAATCGTCAACACGGTGGCGTCTTTTCTTTGATTAGCGCTATTCAATGCAATGACGATTTTTCGTAGTTCGATTGTTTAACGGAAATGCAGCTCTGAATGGATTTAAACTGAGCTTAGAGTGGCATGCAAATTTTACAATTGAGGCAGTCAATTAGACAAAGCTTTTGTCGCAGTTTCAGCGTAGCTAAAACAATTATTTTCGGGTGAGTAGCCAATGGTTTTATTTTCAAATTTAATTGGTTCCATTTTTTTTTGCTCTAAACTAATCTGAAAAGTAAATTTGGGAAAAATAAAAAAAAAATAATTATTTTTGTTAGCGATTTTAAAAAGCAAAATATACTGTAGAATTAGGCCCCATAAAAAATGTTAACCCTATTCAAGTATTTTTAGTGGTTACCTCGAGCGTGTTACACGAGGTCAAGAACATTTTCCTCTAAAATGGCATTTTGCCTCAGCTCTTTTTTTAATAACAGCTCGTTCTTCAAATGACCCACAGTGGTGCGATTGGTACAAGTTGAAAGGAAAATATTATTTTATGGATTTTTGTACCATACCATAAAACATACCACTTAAAACATTTAGACACATAATAGAATTATCGGTAGATAACTGATATGTGATCTTTAAAATTTTTGCTAAATTTCGGCGAGATTACACAAGAAGGCGTAGTACACTTCATAAATTTAAAATATATTTTGGCCCATAACTTAGAAGTAAGAAATTCTGCGATGACGAAATTTAAAGTTAAAAATTTCTAACTTTTAGAAACTATTTTGTTTTTTTCTTCATATTTTAACAATATTAAAGATGGACTATTCTTTCGTAGGGTAACCATCACTTAAAAGAGCAAAGTGATTGCTGTTAGTTCTGATGCTTCAGCAGAACATTAAGGTTCTTTACACGCTACAACAAATTATAATATTTCATTATTTTAAATATATAAGAAGATATTTAAAAACAATATATATATGGGGCATTCCATACTAAATTTGCCTCCAAAATTTTTTTTTCAATAAAAGTTATTTTTTATGTTTCATTATTCAAAAATATTTGGCACGTATTTTATTATTTAAAAAAAGGGACTTCACGAGAAAATAATTTTTTTTATATTACGTTTTTAAAAAAGGACCTTTTTTCAATCGCTTATACTGCAATAACTAAAGAAGATAGAAAAATTTGTTCCAAAAAAGAAATGTGCACCTTCTTTTTAGCTTTCGATTGATGTTCACTGAAACTTCATCACATTACTTTTAGATTGCGAAAAATAGAGATTTGCAAATTGCATTTTTTCTTTAATTTGGGCCTATTTATTTTTTTTTTTTTTTTAAAAAAAGCCAAAAACTTTTTCTTAATACTGGTAGAATTACAGAGTGGGCACTTGAGTACTAACGGAGCAATGAATTTTTCAATCGCAACTTACTTAAATACAGTTGCGGTCAAAATAATAGCAGTGCTCTTATATTCAAATATGTTTAGATAAATAATACTAGTCTACAAATTTTCGATCCGGTAAACCGATTATCATTCCTAGATGTACTTTCAATACTCGTTCCAAATTTGTACACAGTTTTCTTCGATATTGTAACATTTTCAAGATACAGGGTGTTTTACGTTTTTGGCACGTGTTTAGTATTATTTATATAGAATCTAAACTACTAACCATAAAATAAAAAAAAATATTTTCTATTATAGAAAAAATATCAAATTTTCCATTAATCTATCAACCATTTTCGTATTATGTGCTGTAGCGGAGCTAAAATTTTCAGATTTCCCAACGAAATATCAACAAATTTTGTATCTTTTATTTTAGCAGAGCTGTTATCATCCAAAGTTAGAATTTAGAAAAAACCTGTTGATTAAGTGTATTTTTACATGAAAAACAGATATTTTAAATTTTGACGATTATAGCTCCGCTAAAACAAAAGTTACAAAATTTGTTGATATTTCGTTTGATAATCTCAAAATTTTAGTTCTGCTACAACACATGACACGATAGTGGTTGATGTATTGATGGAAAATTTGTTTATAATATATTTATTATTATTTTTTATTTTATGGTGAGTTCTTTTAGATTCTAAATCAATAATACTAAACACTTTCCAAAAACGTAAAACACCCAGTATCTGGAAAATTTTACAATATAGGAGGAAACTGATGACAGGTTTCGAACCAGCGATGAAAGTACATATAGGAACGATAATGGGCTTACCGGATCCGAAGTTTGTAGACAAGTATTGTTTATACAAACATGTGTGAATAAAATTGTACTGCTATTATTTTGACCACAGCTGTATGCATGAATTATACTAAACCTTAATAAATACGGACAATACAAAATTCTACGAAATACAAAATATATGCATAAGAATTATGAATCTGCAAGCCAAAAAGTTAGTTTTTTAAGAGTGTACATTAAATTTCCGACATAGGTTTTCACAGCATCACCGTCAGCGAACGACTGAATTATATTCTCTTCTGTTTTGAGTTTTATGTACATGTGAAAAATAACGCTCAGAGAGCGCTCAGCTAGCTATGGGGCGCCCAGCGCTGATTTAAATTGATATAACTTTTTGTACCTTATTGCATTTAAACCATGTAAAGATATACCTAGTGTTGCTTTATAAAAGCAACAATTATTTCTTATATTTTCATATTACCATAAAAAATTATCTTTAATATCGAAATTGGAAAAACTTTTGAAAATAATGAAATTTTCATATTTTTTATTTAGTTTTATATATTTTTTTTTATTTTGAAACTAAAATAAAAAATTTGTTTATTCATATTCATGTTTCTTTTAAGAAATTTTGGTGATTTTTTCCTGCACCCACATTTGTACTGCCCCCTCCCCCCCCAGATGAAATTAACTTCCGACGGGCTTGTTTTTGAATAGTGGGAAATAGTTCAAAATTATTATTAAGTGTAACTACAAAAATCATAAGCAAAAATTTACAAAATATCATTGCTTGGCCAACTTTCAAGTATATGTATTTTTAATAGAAAGCGGAGGTAAGTAAAAAGTTATTCCTAAGATCAGTGAATATTTCAAAAGAGTTCTACATGTTTAGCATTCAAAAATACGATTTTGAATTAATTCCGTCCAGTATGCAATTTCGCATCACTATCAAATTTCTAGGAATTCTTTGAGACTAGCTTACACGTATTGTACTTTAGTATTCATTGCCGCTTGAGAAAAATGTTTTGGAAAATTTTATAAACATGCAATAACAATAGAGTTCAGCTACTACAGCTTTTTCACACTTTCTCCGCAATAGATCATTTTAAGAACCAATCCAAATATCATTGAAATATCTCAAAGATATCGATAGAAGTGGTAAAAAAAAAACCAAAAGGGAGAAAAATTTACCCACCATAATATGGGTTGGGCTCAGGGACAACACAAGACATAACAGCTAACCATGCGTTTACATAGATCTTATCCTTCATTAGTTTTCAATCTACTTTTGAGTTGACCTTTCGACAAGTTAACATCAAACACGTTACAGTTGTTAACAAAGGTACTCATGCGATTTAATGGAGCAGTTAACATATAATTTGTTCTACTAAATGGTAAATAAATCAAGTTGTTAGAGTTTCTACTGCTTCTACGGTTAGTGTTAAAATTTATAAGAGAAAGAAGCTCTGGAGAGTCGAATACACCAGTTATGAGTTGGTGCAAGTAGACGATATCAGCAGATTTTCTTCTCTCACTTAAAGATTGCATTTTTAATAATTTCAAACGATCCTCATATGGAGGAAGGTTAAATGTGTCAGTTCCACTCAAGCCTCTTAGAGCAAACCGAACAAAACGTTTTTGAATTCTTTCTATACGATCAACATGCACATTGTAATGTGGGGACCATACTTGACTTGCGTACTCCAAGTGAGGACGGACGATTGAATAATACAGAGTTGTAGTTGTTATTAAGCTATCAAACTCTTTGGCCCACCGTTTTATAAAACCAAGCATAGAAGACGCTTTTTTACAAATTGTGTCAATATGCATGTTAAACGACAATTTAGAATCCATGCATATACCAAGGTCTTTGACGCTAGTTACACGACTTAAAGCAGTATCTTTAATTTTGTAATCAAAAATAAAATTGGTCCTTTTACGCGAAAAGGTCATAGTTTGGCATTTATCTGGATTTAAAAACATGTTATTTTTAGAACACCAAACCTCAAAGGAGTTCAAGTCTGACTGGAGCAGGTCTGAATTGTCCTTAGAATCAATTGTTCTGTATATTTTCATATCATCTGCATAAATAAGCAAATGAGAGTGTTTGATGACGTGGGTAACATCATTAATTGCCAAAATAAACAGAAGTGGACCCAGGTGGCTTCCTTGAGGAACACCCGATTCTGCAACAAATTCAGAAGACAACACGCCTCGGAACCGTATTTGATAAGATCGCTCCATCAAATACGATTTGATCCAGTTTACAAAATATTGTGGAAATCCCATTAATTTAAGTTTAAATAAAATTAGATTATGTGGTAATTTATCAAATGCTTTGCTAAAGTCAGTGTAAATACAATCGACTTGGCTACCAGAATTAATAGATTTTAAGCAGAATGTAGTGAAATCAAGGAGATTAGACACAGTGGATCTGCCAGTAACAAAACCATGCTGACGAGTTGTCATGACTTGCCCACAGTGAATTTTCACTCGATCGTACACTATACGCTCAAAAAGTTTAGGAATCGAAGACAATTTAGCGATAGGCCTATAATTAGTGACATCATTCCTGCAACCTTTTTTGTAAATAGGACTGATATAAGATTTTTTCCAAAAAAGAGGAAAATTACTTTCATTAATTGATTTATTAAAAAGTAACGAAAGTGGCTGACATAAAATGGAGCCGCATTGTTTTAACACTGCGGCAGGAATTCCATCTGGTCCAGCGCTAAAATCCTCATCGATTGATTCAATAGACTTAAAAATATCCTCTGAGGTAAAAGATATATGCCCCAAAGAAACTCTGGATGCGTTGTTCATATAATCAAAATATGCTAAATCAGGATTGAAAGAATCTGAACAAAATGATTCTTTAAAAAGATTGGCAAATAAGCCACAAATAATGGTGGAATCGTCAGTAAATCCATCCTGAAGTTTGAAAGAAGAAGGAAATCCATCAGTCTTCTTCTTAACATTAATAAATCCCCAAAATTTTCTTGGATCAGACAAAATACTCAGCTTCATATTATCCAAATACTCATTATATAATGCAGCTGAGCAATTCTCAAATTCCAGAAACAAACGTTTGTATGCTTCTAGGTCATTTGAGTCAAAACTACAAACATATTTCTTCCATGCCCTATTCCTATTGTTGCGAAGAGTCTTTAAATCCTTTGTGTACCAAGGGTACGCAGAATTTTTCGCAAATTTGAGACTATATGGTACAGACTGAGAAAACATGGCAAAGAGCTCCGTATAGAAATAATTTATTGAACTGTTAAGATTATTATTATTTATGTATTCTGTAATTATATTTAATTTACTATAAAGTAAATTATTCAACCCCAAAAAGTCAGCTTTTTTGAAATTGAATTCATAAACTGTGTCAACAGAGCTTGAATTTACCATATTCTCCCTATCGGATTTATACCAAACACTCAAAGGTGGATGGTAATTATCAATAGTAGTCAAAGCATGAAGTGCCTTCTGAACAATGACATTGTTACTGTCTGTAGTTAAGACTAGGTCAAGCAGCCTTTCCAGACTATTATAAATACAACTAACTTGTTGTAAGTCAGAACATATATTGTCAACAAATATATGTTCTTGGCGTGTCTTCGAATTAGATGCACAAAAATGTGTTTCATCGTCAGAAGAATGCCATTTTAAGTCAGGCAAATTAAAATCGCCCAACAATAAAATGTCGTCATTAACGTCAAGTATATTTAATATAAATTCTATGCAATCCGCAAGGCTTGCATAGACCTCTACACTGCTCTTGGGAGGAACGTATGCATTAATAACAAATACATTTGAATTGCAATGTACAACCTTAACGCATATAAGTTCGATATTAGCAGAGCAGGGAATATCAATAAAGGAACTAACACAGGAGTTCCTTACAGCTAATAGGACACCACCACCAACTGCAGAATTATTGTCAGCGTGTCTGTCCTTCCTATATACTTCAAAACTATTGTCAAACAGTTCTAAGTCAGTAATTCCTCCGTTCAACCAAGTTTCAGTTAACGCGATAATATCTTCAGAAAAATTCTGAGTTGACAAAAAAATGTCGCGCGTCTTTGAACGCAATCCCCTTACATTTTGATAGTAAAGGGAAAGCCTATTTAGTTTTTTTGGGTCTGACTGGTGATATTATTTGTCCTTCTAGACCTGTGTTTAGGCTTAAACTCAGAAACAAAGATATTATCAGCCCACAGATTAGAGCTCAGAACAGTTGCAAACTCTTCAGCAGCCACTGTGAGAATAAATGATGCGTGGGACGGTTTATTGCCAATTTTTTTGCATGAGCAGAAAGCAGTCTGACTTACTAAACGGTTATGTTTGACAAACGTCAATACATTTTCACTTGTTGTGTCGGGCTGAAGGCGTGAAATGAAAACCTTTTTTTTCCTCGACAACGCTCTTAAATTTAATGAACTATTGCGCTCATTAGTTATGTCACTAGCCGGCGGAGAAAGAGATGGAGGAGATGGAGTGATAACTGTATTATCCATTCTCACTGGCGTAGACACTGGTTTAGCCGAGAACTGCTTCGTTTCTAAAGTGGCTGGAAGCGTCATACGCCGCTTATTATTTTTATTTTTTGAATTATTTCTCTTTTTTTTCGAAATATTTAGGTCTTTATTAGATGAAATGATTTGAGTCTCAGAAGAACAGGCTGGAAGAGTCTGAGACAATGCGGTCGAAATATTTACCGATGAAGACTTTTCATCATAAATGCTAGTGCTAGGTGAGGTGCTTACTTCATTAAAAAATGTAACAATTTCTTTAAAATTGTTATTTAAAGCATTAAGGCTATCACCGAAAAGCTTAATTTTTGAGAAAAACTCATCTGGTGAAAGAACCCTGCACGAAGCACAATACCAGCGAAGACCTGATCGTGGTGAGATTAAATCATCAAGACACGACTTAGAGATCCCAGCACATGAAGTATGGAACAAACGCCCACATGGGCCAGAACAACTGAACATACGGTTCAGAATGTTTTGACTTTTGCAAAGCTCGTCTAAAGAACAAGCTGCAAAATTTTCTACGGAAAAATATTCCATAGCGAAAAAATAAAGTTAAAAATTATATGTGTGCAAAAATAATGTCCACTAAGTGCAAATGGGTTAATATAAAATGTTACAGTTTAAAAGCAACTGCAACAATTCGCTGTGCTTAGTTTGTGCAAATAAACAAATAAAGCACAAAGAGGAACGCAAAAAAAAGAGAAAGAAAAAAGTATATACTTAAGCAGCAGCTCAACTATCAAACTACGATGAGAAATAAAACGATATATGTACCACAATAAACATTAAAAAAATTAATATACTACACCATTAAAAAAAGGAACTTCACTTTATTAACACTAAAAATAATTTTCAAACACAAAACAGCACACACGGAGATTAATAAAACCGATATAAACAAAATACAATAACAAAAACAATAACACAATATAAATGACCGTCACCGGCTATATGAAAACTACGAAACAAGTAGCTTTCGCCAAATATTATTGCATTAAACATATACAACATTTTCGAAAATGTGACTGAAAAAAAATGCATCGAGATAAATTCATTGAACAATCTTACACCAGGATCTTGAATTGTGGCTTCTCAGACTAATTGTCTAGGAAAGTATGCATGATTTTTTCGATTAAAAAGCAGTTACAAATTTGGCATTTTCGAAAAAAAATAGTATTTTCGTCAAAAATATCGATCAAATTTGTTTAAAAAAAAATTCAATTGCTAATATATCGTAAAAAACTGGTAATATATCTCCAGGCAATTTATCTGAGTAGCGGCAGTTCAAATACAGGGTCCGCCACATTTCAACTTGTGCTTTTTTTCAACTTGTGCTTATTTCGTGAATGGTAACACTTAGCTCATGTCTGATTTGACAGATAATTAGTTTTATCCTTCCGCTAAATGAATAAAGGTTGTGTTTACGCTTGAACAACGCTGGGAAGTGGGCCTGCGATCGACTTACAGAAGGTGCCGATTTTGCCAAAAAAAATCATCTTTTCAGATGAAGCTCATTTTGATCTTGGCGGGTATGCAAACAAGCAAAATTGTCGCATTTGGGGCACAGAAAACCCGCACGCATACATTGAAAAGCCGCTGCACCCAAAACGATTCACTATTTGGTGCGGATTTTGGTCCTGAGGCATAATTGGGCCATTTTTCTTCGAAAATGAGCACGGAGTAGCCGTTACAGTCAATGGCGATCGTTATCGGGCCATGTTGAACGAATTTTTGTTCACGAAAATTGAAGATGAGGATATTGGCAACATTTGGTTTCAACAGGACGGCGCTACGTGCCACACAGCCGAAGCTACACTCGATGTTTTGCGCCCTGTTTTTGGAGATAGCATTATCAGCCGCAGAGCTGATGTCGTTTGGCCACCTCGGAGCTGCGATTTGACACCGTTGGACTTTTATTTGTGGGGTGCCCTCAAAGATAAGTGCTACGCCGACAAGACAGAGACAATTGACGCTTAAAAAGACAATATTCGTGAAGCCATTGGTGAAATACAGCTGCACACAATCGATAATGTGCTAAAAAATTGGACCCATCGTGTAGGCTACTGCATGGCCAGCCTAGGCAGCCATTTGATTGAAATTATTTTCCATTATTAACCGGAAGAATAGTACTTTCAAATAAAAAAGAAATTTGAGAAAATATCCAGTAGATTTTTTTTTATAGAATTTTCAAAAAAAAAAAGTTATTTGGCGGACCCTTTATAAGGTCCTGCTGCATGCCGTGAAGTACACGGTTGAAAATTTTGGCCTACTTTTCAAGCCAAACTTTTGTTTAAAGGAATTTTTAATACAAAAAGCACTACTTTTTAATCCAAACATTAGGTTAATTTAGCTGGGTCTCAAACCCACGTTCCTGAAAAGAACTTGCATTCGTAATGATGCAAAATAAGCGAAACTATGTTAACAACTTAGTTGAACGAGTGGATAAGGTATTGGACCAGCACATCAGAGGACGTGTGTTAAAATCACGAATTGGTCAGAACATTTTTTATTTTACTTTAATTTAGCTGGGTCTCGAACCACGTTTCTGCTCACTTGCTTACTTGCATTCGTAATGATGCAAAATAAGCGTAACTTTCTTAACAAATGAGATGAACGAGTGGATAAGGTGTTGGACCAGTACAACAGAGGACGTATGTTCAAATCATGAACTGGTCAGAAAAGCTTTTTATTTTAAGTTGATATTTATTGATTTTTTAAACTTTTTTCAAAATGAAAACTAATCTGTTTTGGATTGAAAAATCTTAAACTTTTCTTTGGATTAAAAAGTAATCTTTTTTCGGTGTTGTCCTATATGTAATCCAAAAAAGTTTCAAATTTAGTCCAAGATTTTTAACAGTGTAGTTAAAAGACTTTACTCTAAAGTGCTTTACACTGTAATTTTGTTTTATATATGAGCCATTCCATTTTGAACGTACAGTCATACGGGTTGATCACCTATGATTTTGCTTACACTTTCAAAATTTAATTCTTATAAAATACTAGCTGATATACCCGTTGCTACTCGAGAGTCATTTATATAAACATTTTCACATACACTTTTCGATTAAATGTTTTTTAAAATCGGGAATAATCAAAAACATGTTGAATTTTATTTGAATTTTATTTTATTTAATTTTATTTATCCACCGTTTGCTAGGTAATTGAACGAACATTGAAAAAAAAAAGTTTAGGAAAATTTTTGTTGTTGGTGGTTCCATCTCTTGCGGTGAGCTAATTGAATTCAAAGAAGCGGTACGAAAATCAGATTTTAAAAATTAAAAAGAATTTTTATATTTACTCAATCTTAAAGAAAGCACAATTACCTTTTCAACAAAATAAAAATTATGGTGGGACTCAATGCGTCCTTGAGGTATGGACATTTTAACGTCTAAGCAAAGATTTATATTAAAAAACATTTTGAACTTTTTAACAAAAAAATAATGTTAATGAAATATATTAAAAACAGCAGAGTTATTGGCATTAAAAGTAAAAACTTTGATTTTCATATAATTTTTTCTCAATGTTTTATGAAAATTCGTTGTGCTAAAAATGATTGTACCTACTAAAATTTCTAAAAAAAACTGGCGGTACTGCATTATTTTACTTTTTAAAAGTTTGGTAGCAATAGCATTTTCGCAAAATATTTTGCAAAACTTATCTGCTAGCTGCATAAGAACATCAAATATTCTTCTGTAAGCAAAAAATAGCGCCACCTGTCTGTAATCCCAATCGTGTGGGGTTAAATTTGAAGAAACTTTTGAAAAAACATAATTCAGCTATTCAACGCAAGGTGTACGTATAGTCTGTACCCACACATCTTACACATGTGGCGCCATCTATCTGTGAATTTAACGCACATATCAAATCTAATGAAATAATTGTGCTGACCAGATGTGCATATGTTTTATTATATCACCATATAGCTGATACTGATTACATGAAAATAATAACTTTAACAGCATTCTTATTCACAGTCATTTTTTCGATAAAATTGTGATATATATACATCATTTAAAGTACCATTGATAGAGAATTGAGTGACAACTTTGACACAATAGTGAGAAAAAATAGAGCCATCACAACAAAACAAATTTAACAGGAGGGGGCGGGGGAGGGGGAGGCAAAAAATAAGTAGATCATTATAAAGAAGATTTTATATAATCCAAAATAATCGTAATTACTTTAGACACACAACTGCATTCTCAGAGATAAATGGGGACGTTCAAACTGTATAGAGAATTCTAACACAAAACTAAGTTTTTTTAATAATAGTCTGGTATGAAAAAATAGATTTTTAGCCATAACTTTTGATTGGTTTTTATAAAAAGTTTTATAATAACAAAATTACCGTTAGTTGAAAAATGTCAGAGGGGGCGTGGCAAAAACTAAGTATGTAACATTTTAAGTTGGGATAAACTTAATATGTGTACCTAGTTTGAGCAAAATCCGTTGAGCCGTTTAGATTTGTATAAAGGCCAAACAAACAAACAAACAGAAAATGAGTTTTATTACTATAGATAGTCAATTGTATGAAAAAATAGATTTTTAGCCATAACTTTTGATTGGAAAGAGATATTTGGGTAATTTTTTCACATAAATTATTTTTGAGATTTGACTTTTTTGTAAAAGATATAAAAACAACATTTTGGAAAAAAAAAATTTCGCGAAAAAAATTAAAGGTTGCACCCTTGTTGTTTTGATGACAAAAACAGTAAAATAATTTTTGCGCTTAGCTGGAAGAATTTTTGCAAATAAATGCTATGTCATATGAAAGGTAGCCAGATGTGCAATTTTTAATTGATTTCGTTTTTACAACAACAACAATTTTTGAGTCATTTTTTGAGTAAAAAGTCAATATTTTGGACCTTTTTTGACATAATCATAAAACATATATACACTGACTTAACGGTACAGTTCAACCTATTTTTGTGAAGTGATATTATTGAACTTTTGAACAAAAAAAATTTGAATGAAATATTTTAATGGACAGCGGAGATATTTGCATCGAAAGACAAAACTTTGATTTTCATGTCGTTTTTTTCTCATTCTTAGTTAACGATGTTTTATGAAAAAGTCGTTATACTGAAAATTTCTCCAATTTTGAAGATATGTGCATGTTTTTGATGTCAAAATAACAGAAATTTTTTAAAATTAAATACAAAAAAATCTGCGATGGTAATAAGTTTTATAATAACAAAATTACCGTTAGTTGAAAAATTTCAGAGGAGGCGTGGCAAAAACTAAATATGTTACATTTTAAGTTGGGATGCACTTAATATGTATACCTAGTTTGAGCAAAATCCGTTGTGCCGTTTAGATTTGTACAAAGGTCAAACAAACAATCAAACAAACAAACAAACAAACAGAAAATGAGATTTATTACTATAGATATGTATAAAAACACACATTTGAGTAAAAAAAAATTTGTAGATTTTTGTAAAGTTTTTGCGGAACATTCAAATTTGGTCAAAATGGTGGAAAAAGCGACACTGCTTACCTTTTGAAAAATCATATATTCAACAATACTAACTCTATTTTCACGTTTGAGGTTGTTTTGAGAAGATATTACACATTAATTGTTGAATCTGAGAAAGGTGGATTTTTTGATAAAACTGAAATTTCGTGATTCTTGATTCTCTTACTACCACCTTTCATAATTTCTACTGCACATAATTCTAGAGTACAACCCATCTGATATACATATATGTATGTGCGTATCTGTAACATATTTGTGGCATGGATGTGTGCACCAAGTTACCGCCTTAACCGATTAACGTATTCTTAAAACATTTAGCACAGTATTTAAAAAGAATACGAGCCTGTTAAGCACTGTATAAAAATTTGGTTGAACAATGGGGCGTAGCACCATCCATTTTGTTCGAATTGTTTTTATGACTAAACTTTAGGCCCAAGTAAAAATATAAGCGGTCGAACAGCGGTCGAACGTGGGTCGTACGGCCGTACAAGAGTCGAACATGGCCAAAAAATAATCCAAAAAGTATAGCGGCCAAAAGTGTGGTCGAACAATGGCTGTACAAGGCCTAAATTAGTGATGTACGCCCGTTGTATGCCCCAAATTTTTGAAAGCTCTTATTCAACAGCAAACTTATGCGCGCAAAAAAAGCAAGCCCCACTCGGCGATGCTAATGTTGATAGTAAAGTAAAGTTAGTAAAAATTGTCGGCCTTTGTAGTCTAGTGGAGAGTGCACTAGACTATCAACCCATAGGTCCCTGGTTCGAATCCGGGCTCGGACATGGTTCTTTTCACTTTCTTTGTTCTTTCCTACATTTAAGAATTATGAAAAACTAAAAATCCACATCTTAATTGTGGAAAATGTGGAATTAAAGGACAGGAATAACTGGAAATGCTTGCCGAGGAATAAAAGGGCAGGAAATGCTTGCCGAGGTTAATTCAAGGCAATCAAACAAAGCAAACCGATTAAAATGTATAGCACTAGCCTCGGTTAAAAGCAATTCAAATTGTCTTTCACTGTTGTTTCGCCTTATCAATAATTCACGTATTGTTCCAATCAATTCCTCTAAATAAATCTATGCCTTTCTTTTCAGATCAAGGACCAAACCCTGCTTGCATAAAGTATATGCCTGAGCTCTTTGATATTTTAAAAAAAAAATACAAAAGGTCAAAGTCATTTCACGAGCTGAAATGACCCATTTGTTTTTTATTTTATAAAAAAAGAACTGCTTATTTAAAGTAAAATTGATTCAAAGATAGCCGAACCGCAAAAACCGAAAAATTAATAATAAACCGGTTTATCAAATAACCCAAAACTGGGATTGATAACATTAATTTTATTTAGTTAAGAAAACACCTTAAAAAAATTTTATTTTCATGTGCCAACTTTTAAAATTATTGTGCCTTCTCGTCTTATTCTTCTGTTGATGATTGATGGCAGATACTCTCAAAGAGGATTTATAGAAAGGACAAGCACACAAAGAGATAAAAGCAGGGACCGAAAATAACTGTTATTTTACAATTTTCAGATGAAAAAGGCATAACGAAAACGTTGCCAAAGGACTTTTTTAAATATAACATTACTATCGTAATGGCAGCAGCTTCGCGAATATTAAACGCCTTTCAAAGTTTTGGCTGTTACTATAAAAATTAAAATTAACTGTTATTTTTTGCCTTTTATTTTTTCGGGCAAAAGTATCTGTTACTTTTTACTTTTATTTTTTAGGTCAAAAATAACAGTTATTTTGTGCCATTTATTTTTTCGGTCAGAAATATCAGGCAATTTGTATTTTTTCAAAGGCCGAATAAAAAACTTTAAAAACTAAAAATTTTTATAGCTCAAAATGTCCGCGCTGATTAGACGATAGAAATTGCATACAACTTTTTTGCCGTTCAAGTGGCCTTTAAAAAATTCGAATTGCCTGATATTTTTGACCGAAAAAATAAAAGGCACAAAATAACTGTTATTTTTGACCAAAAAAATTAAAGTCAAAAGTAACAGTTATATTTGCCCGAAAAAATAAAAGGCATAAAATAACTAGTATTTTTGTCGGAAAAAATAAAAGTTAAATGATAACTGTTAACATCTGACTTTTTTGATAAAAACCATAACCGGTTCGGTCCCTGGATAAAAGTCATGATTCACAAGCTTCAAATATGTAAATAGCATGAACATGTTAATATTATATTTAAAAAATTGACTTCTCATCTATTTTATGTACTTTGCGCAGATTGAAACAAAAAAAAGCACATTGCATTATGGATCAAATGATATGTTTTCTGGCCAAAACTATTAAACGCCAAAATAGAATATTTTAACAACATAAAATTATTTGTTAATATAAAGAATTGGCTGCTTCATTAAAAAATTTAAAAATTAACCCTCTAGAAGCCATTAAACCTTATAAAACCACAGTTTCTTAATGTTTTTACAATTATTGTTTTAAGTTAGTATGATTGAAAACTTTTTAAAATAAAAAAAAATAAACCTCTTAAAGATTCTTTTAATATATTTTTTTTTAATAATAATTTTTGAATTATATATTTTTTCAATTAAATTATATGTCACAACTGTCTATTAAATTAGTATACCAACCTTGTCTTCTAAAAAAATCTTTATAAATATGAACGTCATCATCTTCTTCATCATTAGATCTTATCATTAGATCTTTATTTTTTATCATTAGATCTATATTTTATGTTCTGCAACAGGATAATATATCAGCATTTCTAATACTTCAGGCGGTAAGGGAAGTCGGTTTCTTCGCTGAATGTGATTTTTGAGGTAAGCTGAAAACTAGTTCTAGTTTTTATATTTAAATCATCATTTTACTATATACATATGATGCAATATTTGTTTGAAAAAACTCAAATTTCGGGAACATTTCGAACATCTTTGTTTGGAATTTTTGCAGAAATTTACGACTTTATCGCTTATTTGGGAAGAAATTTTATTTGAATTAATAATACCTATGCCAGTTTTTTGAAAAATGTAACCAAAAACGTCGGTTGACTTTTGCCATGGGCCAAGTAATCTTTTCTAGGTTTCAAATAAGACTGAATTTCGAAACTCGTATGTATTTAGAAAAAAACCAATTTCTCATTAAGTCGCAATTTCCACACATTTAATATTTCAACAAATACATGCAAAATTGTATAACATGCAAAATTGTATAATATATGCAAAATTGTATAACCTTACGTAAATATTGCTTTGTAAAAAAATTCGGAAGTTTTAAACGTACTTATATTATATTTGTTTTTGCCAACAATGCAACATCAACAACAAAAAATGAAAGAGTTTCCCTACAAACATTTGGAAGACGATTAGAAGAGAAGTTAATTTGGCGAAGCACTTGCGATTCACCCAAGGGCTCTTTGGAAGATAGATCGCTTTTCGATCGCCCAAGCGATGAATGCGTGATTCAAAAAAAATCTTCAAAATCTTCCTTCGCTCGTGCCTGCAATCGCCAAGTGATGAATGCGCAATTAAAGAAAAATCTTCATTCGTTCATTTCGGCGATCTTTGGAAGACGGATTGCTTTTCGATCGCCCAAGCGATGAATGAGCAATTCAAGAAGAATCTTCCTTTAAATGAACGCTTGAATTAAGAAAAATCTTCAAAATCTTCATTCGCTCATTTCGGCGATCTTTGGAAGACGGATCACCCAAGCTTTGAATGCGCAATTCAAGAAAAATCTTAAAAATTGTCCGCTAAAAAACTTTAAAAATCGATGTTTGGAATATGAAGCAGGCTATTCAATACACTTCTCCTCCAATAATAATCATCGAAAAATTTTTTTGTATTGAATTGCCGTATGGCAACTGAAAATATTAATATCAGCACTATTTTCGGTGGTCGATTTTTTTTTTGTCGACCGATTTGACAAAAAATGCCCTTTATAAAATAGTTTATAACGTTCAACAAAAATTATTCGCAACAAATCGCTGAGGAGCCCTTAAAGCGATTGGTTTGCCACTCTTATCTGCGAATCGCTTAATTCGTGTTTAAATCTTCCCGCGAATCGCTAAGGACTTCTCTAAGCGATTCGTTTGAAACTCTTCCCAGCTCATTGCTTAAAACCCTTCCCGGCGATTCATTAGCTACTCTTACCAGAGAATCGCTTAATAACCCTTTAGGCGATTCGTTTGCGAATCTTCAAGGCGAATCGCTGTTATGGCCTCAGCTGCTTACAGTCGGAGATACCTGGATGACTCCCAAATGAGCTCCCCGCCGATTGTCTTATCTTCCAAGCGATTCGCTGGCGGCTCTGAGGCGATTTAAAATGTTTGCAGGGTTCTGTTTTATTTACATAATACATACCCATTTCGATGTTTCTACAAAAAAAGGATTATTTTCAATTCACTTCAAATAGTTTTGACACGCCTCAAAAGAATTCACTTTAACAAAAAAAAATTTAATTTTTGTATTATTTCGTATTTATTAGACGGTAGATTATTTCAAACAAAAACAAAGCTATCTCTTGGCTCGGTGAAATAAGGCCCCCAAATATGGGGCTTTATTTCATTATTAAATAACACCCTACGAAATAAAGCCCCAATTCGACTAAATAAATGTGCAATTCGACGAAATTAATCCCCAACCTGAAATGAAATAAGGTCCTAATAGTGGGGCTTTATTTCATTATGGAACAAGTTTTTATGAAATAAGCCCCAAAATGATGCAATAAGGCCCCAAACTTAAATAAAGATGAGTTTTTCAAAAGGCTGTGCAAAAATGCACCCCAAAATAAAAGGCCTCAAACCTTAAAACGGAATCAGACCCAAAAATTGGGGTATAGTTCTATTTAGAAAAAATACCCCTATGAAAACGGAACCCCAAAATTTTTGAAGAATGACCCCACAATAAACGAAAACACCCCAAAATTGTTATTATTTTTGTTTGTAAACATGAATGAATTAATATCTTTAAGAATTTGAAAAAATGGTATTCCCCTGTACGAAATATTTTTATAAATTTGTAATCCACATCGTTTGAGCTTAGATGATATAATTAGCTGCGTTCCATTCGCTTCAAAATAATTCAGATTATTTTTTTTTTACATGCAAAGCAAAAACAAAAATAATAATCCTACAACAAATAGGATAAAAAACCAAATATAGGAAAAAAAAATTTGAAACACAGTTGCCGCACCTGTATATTTTTATGAGCTGTCATTTCATTTTTTGAATTATTTGTTTGTTTGATATAATGACTATTAGGTAGCCATGACAGCTACCTATTTTCTCAGGAGCAGCCACCATCGAATGTTAAACAAAACAAACCGCGTGTGTCACACACATTGAACGCATTCAGCGCAGCCAACAACTGCACTTAAATTATTAATATAATTGCATAATATTAAAAATTTCATTAAATAATTTACAAATTTTCTTACGTTTAGAGTAGAACACATTCGGAGAAAAACATCGTTCTCATGACACCTAATAGTTATTGTATCATGATTGCTTGTTTGAATTTAATTTTGAATGCAATGGTAGTGCCCTATACGAGTCGTTTTTCTTGCCGTTCCTTTGAGAAAATTTGTTATCGCAATTATATTAAGGCGAAAGGAACGCGGCTATTATTGTTTTGTAAATCTATCCTAATTTTAAAATATGTTATTATTAAGAAAACTATGTTAGTTCTCTTCTATCTTGTACCTAAAGTTTAATTTCATTAGAGTCCAATTTAAGTTCAAACAGTTGTTTTTCTACTCGTAAGAGATCTTGTGAGGTGGGAATGTCGTTAAATTTTTCTTGCGGCAAAAGGTTAACTCTTGCTTTACAGGTCTATTGCTGATATTCATATTTTATTATAGTTTTATAGGTGGATTTTTTTTTCGTATATATCATTTTTTGATCGAGGACATAGAGAAGTTCACTGGTTTATTTTTCTTACCATGAAATTTTTAAGAATTCATCTTATTTTTTAATTTTTTCTCACTAAGCGGCAAAAATATCAAAATTTAACATATTTTTTAAAATTTTTTCAATTGAAAAATTTTCAATTGATTTTAAATAACAAAAATCGAAAAGTTGTTATAACAACCGTATGTAAGTCTGACCCTCAAGGAGTGTTGATATTTTTGGTGGCCTATTTTACAATGAAATAAAGCCCTAATTTGAAAAATGAGCCCAAATATTAAAGCCTTTATTTCCTAATATCATTTTTGGGGTCTTATTTCATTTTACTCTTGAGTTTCATTACGAAACAAAGCCCCATTTTTCAAAAATTAAATAAAGCTCCAAAATAAGAAATAACATCCCAATTATTTGTGTTGTTGTTTTGTATAGAAATTTTTGGGGCCTTATTTCATTTGTAGTTTGGGGCCTTATTTCAGATAGCCCTAGTTTTTATTTGGTGTGAAGTATTCTTTGTAAGACGGTCACAACAAAACAGTGATGGCAACATGTGGAAATTTTCTATTTTTGCCAGCAAAACCGGTCATTTGACCTATAGTGCATTGGGTCAATCTGTAAATCACATTTTTATAGTTCAGTGCATAATTTTTACTCTCTGAATACATGCATAAATTTTGTATGGGACAAAATTAAATTCTTCTATAATTTCCATAACATAAAAATAGTAATGCATAAACATTTTAATATACTGCTTATGACATCAAAACTTAATCTAAAAATTAAACTTCAAAATTGTACTTGGAACTGACAAAAACGTTCCAAAGCAACCGCTCTTTGATCAACAAACTGCATTCAAAAAGACTGTTGCTTAAGGCTGTTTAAGATGTGGTTGTGTTGTTTTTTTTTCTGTCTAAAGTAAAAAAGTTGTAAGAGTTGTACTCGTAGATGCAAATTAGGTTAGCAAAAGAAAAAGGAAGGCAAGCAATTTTTATTAGTAATAAAAAATAAATCAAAAACTATTCCTCTCTGCTGCATAAAACTGTGGTTAGAGGTACACGGCAAGTGATTGATATGTTGGACACAAGCTCTTTGTTCAGTTCTTTTTTAAACAAATAATGTAGCTTAAAGTAATTTAACACAATAAAAACAGTTTGTGTGTATGTTCGATGATTTTTGAAAAAGTAAATATTTTAAATCAAACTCTTATGTGCAAATTTACCTTTTCTATAAAGTTGATTTTGATTCTTGCCAACATCGATTTGAAATTTTATCAGGGTCATTAGCGTATTTCTGGAATTGTGAAGCAACATCTTAATACCACTGTCCAAAAAATATTTTCTGAACAGCTAAGATGACATAAATTCCAAAAACATACAATTGCTGAAAGCTCAGATAAAAAGTTGAACTTTATTTATGTCTATAACAGACCGTAGAATGTACAACTAAGCACAATAGACAAACAGACGTTCTGTACATACTTAAAGATTGGTAAACAAACATGTTTATGCTACTACATGGTGCTATTTTCTTGTGTTTAGTAGATTTAGGGGTAGGACTTTTCAGTTGAATGGCGCCAGGCAGGAATGCATAATTTACTTAAATGTTCTATTATTTAATAAATTGTATTTATATCTTATATATATATATATTGTATTATAAGTGACAGAAATATTTTTGTTTTATTTTTAGTATTTCAAGATGTTTTATTTTTTAGTGAGTTTTCAGCTTGAAAGTATCGTGGGAACTTAAAGCTACTGAACTGATGACACATTACACTAGTTTACAAAAATGGCAACCACTTGTTTTTTTTAAGTATATTTTTCGAGATATCCTCATAAACAAGTTTTTTGCGCCTTTTTTGAAGCGAATCATTTTACGCCTCGTTTTGTGATTTGCTTGAAGGAAATCGCAAAAACGACACTTTTTTCCATACACCTTTTTCTTGTAATTGTTGTTGCTTTTTGCTTTCGTCAATTACAACAAGTGAATATAAAATTAAAAATATTTCTATGATAGCAATGGCCCAAAATTGTTTTGTGTACATGACAGAGATTTGCATGAGACCATTCGTCAGTTTTTGCCACTCGAGTAACAATCGTCGTCAGCCGTAATCGCACACAAGAAAAAAATGCATATATACCACTCGAGTTCGTAAACAACGATTGCTGCAAAGCACTCTTTGTCACGATTGCGAATTGATGCAAAGGCAGCTCCAGACCACGAGATCATTCGGATGCTTCGCTTAAAGCTCGAGTGTCAGTTGCTGCATGAGTTTTTGTTTTTTCCATACTTCTCTGACCTTCTCTAGCAGCGCGTTCTTCTTTGTGCTGTTCAGCGTTGCCATATGGTCCGATATATCGGATATGTTACGATTTTAATACTTGAATCCGACGTTCCGATATTTGACCAAAATTCTTCAAAATGTTACGATTTCAGAAAAAGTAGATCCAACGTCCGATTTTGCATATATTTTTATATCCATATATACATAAAAAGAAAAAATTACTATATTAAAATTGATGGCAACTTTAAAATAAAAAGATGCGATGGTACTCTTGCATTTCCAATAACGGGAAAATTTATTTTTGACTTGTTGAGCTTACCGAATTCCCCTGCTAACGTTGAACTTTTAGTTAAATACATATTAATAAAACTAAAGTTCGCTATACATTAGAGTTATAAACAATGGAAGGAAATCTGCATACAAAAGATTATGTGCGTATGAAATCTTTTAACTGTTTTAGTCTTGAAATTGATAAAGAATTGATAAACAAATTTAATAAAGCAATGTGTATATGACTTCGAAAAATTAATATTTTTTTAAACATATTTTTTTTTACTAAAATCTAATTTTTTTGTAGTTTTTGCTGGCTAAAACAACAACATTTTTTCATTAATTTACTTGGATCAAAAACTTTACATTTATAGAGTTAAAATTGAAAAATTATGTATTATAGCTTTATGTATTTCATTTTTACCGATTTAAGAGATCTACATTAAACCAAACTGTGTTGCAAATGTATTTTTAATTTGATTTTTACTCTTTGCTTGTGTGTTCAAAAATATTTTCAAAATGTAATTTATTATAAAATATTTTCTATATTTATAATGATGATTGAGTTGTCTTTTGAAAAAATGTGATTTATTTATTTTTTTGTATTATTTATAAACCTTAAATATACGTCATACGTCTAATAAAATGCAATATTTCATTTGTTTTTATGTTGTAAAATGCGACTGAAAATTTCTTAGTTCTTGTTTTCAGAGTTTCAAAAATCCGATGAGAAATCCGATGAGCAGAGTGCAAAAGTTACGCTGTAAATTTTTTTTCATGGCAACACTGGTGCTGTTTGTTTCCTTTTAGTTTATTGTTTTCTTTTCTCTACTGTGGAGTAATCAGTATTGCCAGTAGGAAGTTTTATGACAGTAAATTTTTAAAGTAACCTGAGCTAAAGTTTGGACCAAGAGTGCATGAAAGTTAATTTTGAAAGCGACCTAAATTAGTAAACAAACTATTATTAAAGGTATGTCGGTAAAATAACAACAATGTTTTGCTTTCAATGAACATTCTTTATCCCTTCAAGACAAGCGTAACCAAAGCTCCAACACAATTAAAAAATGTTTGATGAAAACCAACACAAACTTGTCATTAATTTGTTTTTTTTTTATGAATGTGAGAAAGTGCAGGTTTAGCAAATGTCACGAGCTGAGCTAAGTTGTTTAAGTTAGAAAGAGATCTCCTTCTGACAACTGTTGTAAGGAAGCGACGTGTGCTGCAAATTTTTATTAAACAATTTTATAGAAAAAGCCCAGAAAAATGAGTATTCAACCCAAATGTATGGAGTTTTTCAAAACGAGCAGGTATTTATTAATAAAACACATTTTGTACAGCTGTTAACTTGTCAAAGAATGGCTAACATTTTAGGTTATGTTGTGTAGTCGAACTGATAAAAACAATTCAGTCTTTAATTTTGATTCATTTAATTAAATACCTCTAATTTCGGGTGTAAGAACTGCGAAATTTCTATAAGAACTTGGTGCCAGAATATGTTTGGAAAAGTCCAAGAAAAGCGTAGAATATGATTTGATCAAAATTATAGGTGTCTGTGATATTTATCAAAAGCGGCGAATATGGACAATTTAAAATTATGTTACATTTAAATTAAAATCGGTTATGTTTAATAGTAGATACAGTAAAACTGAAAACAAAAATTAGTTTAATATATAAAAGAGTTTGCTTAATCCTTGATTAATAACCTTAAAAAACATCCGTAAATGAAACTCGCAATTATAACGACTCAAGTGTATAAATCTTAAAAATTTTTAAATTCGAAATTAGTTAAACCTTTTTTTTAGTTATAAATAGTTTTTTATTAATTTCATGCACTAATTCTATGCTAAGAATAATTTTGAATGTAGTGCTACTAGGTGTAATCCACGCTACTTGTGAAATCACACGTACACGTTAGTTTAGTCAGATTTTTCACATCACCATCCTAAAACTAATAGAAACTTTATTCTGCAAACTTACTAAAGTTTCTTACAGCAATACATGTTTAGTAATGTTTTATTTTTAAAGCTTTTTTTCTTAATTTTTTTATGTTATTGTTTGCGTATTTATGTCAGTTCTTAGGTCATCAAAGTACGAGCCTTGGTTATTAATATATTTTTTCTATGATATGCAACTGTTTTATTGTTTCTATAATAAAAATATTTTTTAGTACATAATAAGAAATAATAAAATAACATTTTAGATACAATAGCTGCGTTTCATTCGCTTCACAATAATCCAGATTATTTTTTTACATGCAAAGCAAAAACGACAATAATAATCCTATAACAAATAGGATTATTGTTGCTATTCATATCAAATTGTGATATAGCCTTTAAAAAATTTGAAACACAGGTGCCGCACCTGTATATTTTTATGAGCTGTAATTTCATTTTTTGAATTATATGTTTGATAATATGAATTATATGATTATTAGGTAGCCATGACAGCTACCTATTTTCTCACGAGCTGCGACCATCGAATGTTAAACAAAAGAAAACAAAACAAACCGCGTCTGTCACAAATCTTGGACGCATTCAGCGGAGCCAACAATGGCACTTAAACTATTTATATAATTGCATAATATTAATAATTAAATTAAATAATTTACAATTTTTCTGACGTTTAGAGTAAAACACATTCAGAGAAAAACATCGTTCACTAAGGTATCGCTACCATAACAGTTCACAACAGTTATGAACGACACTCGTTCTCATGACACCTAATAGTTACTGTATCATGATTGCTTGTTTGAATTTAATTTTGACTGCAACGGTAGTGCCCTCTATGAGTCGTTTTTCTTGCCGTTCCTTTGAGAAAATTTGCTATCGCGATTATATTAATGCGAAAGGAACGCAGCTAATATAAATATCTTGTAAAAAAATTTATATTAAATATTTTATAAGAATATTTAATAAATTATTCGTTTCATTCGCCACATAACTCATTATATTTTTTTATGTATGTTTTCTTTGTGCGATGAATATTAAAGGCTGAAGGTTAAGTTGTTTGTGTCAGTTCCTCAAAAAAATCCTTAGTTGCAATAGCATTTATGAAGATTCCTCAAATATTTCGATTCTAGTGATAGCCATTCGTTTGATGGAATGGTTTGAAATAGCCTCTAAAAATAAAGTTTTTGTCAAAATATTGGTTGGTGTAATAGTTTTAAGAAATAAACTGTCAGAAATTATATGGCGAAAAAACTCTTCCTGCCTGCATCAGCAATTGAAATGTATGCAATCGGATGAAAGATAATGCTTTTTTTCATACATATTTTGATATATTTTATTTTAAAGTATTAATACAAAACTTACTTGATCCAAAGCTCGCAATTTAATTCATGTGATTTATACAAAACTTTTAAAATTAAAATATCTTAAGTTGTATTTTGTTTTTTAATTTCTTACAATATTTTTCAGTATGTGCTTATTTTATAATTAATATTTTAGTTTTAATATGTATGTGTACGGAATTCTGACCAGGAATCAATCAATCAATTGCAGCCACTCAAAACCTTCCCAACAATATCTTGAAAGTGAGAATAGCATTTGAAATAATTATGTTTTATGCATGTAATAAAAAATAATTGATAAGTAATCAAATAATTAATAAATGCACGAAAAACAGCATTTTCATTAATGCGAATGCAAAAATTAAACATTTGTTGATGCTGACTGGAAGAACTTTTTCATAACTATTATTTCTGACAGTTTATGTTTTTAAACTACCACACCAGCCAATATTTTTACAAAAAACTTGATTTTTAGAGGTTTTTTTAAACCATTCCAGCTCACGAATGGCTATCGCTATAGCCAAAATATTCCTGACTACGTTTTATATGACATAGCATTTTTTTTTGCAAAAAATTGTCCAGTTTTGCGCAAAAATTGTTAAACTGTTCTGTCTTTTTTTTTGCCGTATGATTTTTTTGGGCGAAATTTATTTTTACCAAAATGTTGTTTTATATTTAATGTCTCAAAAAAATTTACATAAACAAAAAAATCCCCAATATCTCTTTGCAATCAAAGGTTATGGCTAGGTATATGGCTAATCGTATTCAATTCCTGCTATCCACCTCGCAGTCGAATTAACATAGAAGTTGATTGTTGACATATTTTTTCGCCAACTTGTGCGATAATAACTCTAGTTAAAATCTTATTTTATAATATTGCAATTTTTTGTGTCTGGTTACAACATTCGCAAAATAAAAAAAATGCAACACTGCAACTAATATTTTTCCTTTGTGCGAATGAGCATAAAAGCATGGTTTTTGCTTGCTTTTGGCGATTGTTCCTCATGTCTTGCCTTGTTTGCCATTCTTGTGTCGCAGACGTTCGTAAACGCTAGCGCTCACACTGTATCAACAGCGATTGGTAACATGCATTTGCGCATTAATTTAAATGCAAGAAGCTCGGTGCTCGTTTATTGACGAGACAATCGAAACGCCATTTGAATGCACTCAAGCTGTTCTCTGGTACATGAACTGTGTGTGATTGTATTGATGTAGGCATCCCCTAAATAAAATATGATAACTTCGCTTTTGTGTGCGTGTCAGTCCATCGTCACTACAGCTTTTTCTGTGAGTAAAATTTCGCGCATCTCACGTCGCCTGCCTCATCTCCCTTGACTAAGAAACCCGGTTTCACGCAGACTGAGCACTACAGTGTGTTTTGGGCCAATGAGAATGAAATTCTCAACCTTTTCGATTTATATCCAGCATGCTACCAACTAATAAAAAAACCTCTGTTATAAAATGTGATTCATTCAATATTAAGTATTAACTGAAGCTATGTTGTAGTATATTACAAGAATATAAAGGGTCCGCCAAATAATTTTTTTTTTTTTGAAAATCCTATAAAAAAAACTAATGGATATTTTCTCAAATTTCTTTTTTTATTTGAAAGTACAATCCTTCCGGTTAATAATGAAAAATAATTTAATTCAAATGGCTGCCTCGGCTGGCCATGCAGTAGCCTACACGATCGGTCGAATTTTTAAGCACATTATCGATTGTGTGCAGCTGTATTTCACCAATGGCTTCACGAATTTTGTCCTTTAAAGCGTCAATTGTCTCTGGCTTGTCGGCGTAACACTTATCTTTGAGGGCACCCCACAAATAATAGTCCAACGGTGTCAAATCGCAGCTCCGAGGTGGCCAAACGACATCAGCTCTGCGGCCGATAATGCGATCTTCACAAACAGGGCGCAAAACATCGAGTGTAGCTTCGGCTGTGTGGCACGTAGCGCCGTCCTGTTGAAACCAAATGTTGCCAATATCCTCCTCTTCAATTTTTGTGAACAAAAATTCGTTCAACATGGCCCGATAACGATCGCCATTGACTGTAACGGCTACTCCTTGCTCATTTTCGAAGAAAAATGGCCCAATTATGCCTCTGGACCAAAATCCGCACCAAACAGTGACTCGTTTTGGGTGCAGCGGCTTTTCAATGTATGCGTGCGGATTTTCTGTGCCCCAAATGCTACAATTTTGCTTGTTTACATACCCGCCATGATCAAAATGAGCTTCATCTGAAAATATGATTTTTTTGGCAAAATCGGCATCTTCTGTAAGTTGATCGCAGGCGCACTTTCACTTTCACTTCCCACGTTGTTCAAGCGTATACACAACCATATTCGTTCAGCGGAAGGATGAAACTAATTATCTGTCGGATCAGACATGAGCTAAGTGTTACCATTCACGAAATAAGCACTAGTTGAGAAAAAAACGTTAGAAGGCGGACCCTGTATTAAAAGGATTGTGTATTAGCTATCCTACATATTCTATTGTGAATGCGTGAAGCTATGATGCAGCAGATCTTAATAATCAATAAAAAGGATTGTGCATTAGCTACAGGCATGCCAACTGGCGGGGAATTCTCCGATTTTCAGGGTCCCAGCAAAATGCTTTCCCTAATCATATCTAGAATAGGGCTGCCATAAGTCTACAGCACTTGACCGGGACAACTTTGCACACTTTTTTATATTATTTCCAAAAACAAATACGCAATTTTAACATTATAAATGAATTGCCATTTAAAAAAAACTTAAACAAAAATAATTCACAAGTACACATAGTATTTAGTACATACATAACTAATAAATCTTATATGAAAAAATAAGAAACATCAATTCTTGGGTTTGGCCCATTCATATTTTGAAGATTTTTTTTTTTTTGTTTCGCCAAGAACATGCTTTTGCGCTTTTAAAAAGTTATAAAATTCTGTGCACGTCATAGAATAATAAAATTTGCTTTGTATAATACTTTCCCAGGTAGTCATGTTTAGCGAGTTTCTTTCCTCATGGAGGAGACCAGTGAAAATATTCGCTCAACATATCCTTTGTGTCCTGAAACAGCGAACAAAAATTGTACTATTTTTAACAAGTTTATTTTCCCTCTTTTACTTTAGTGTTTCATTAAAACACTTCCATTTTTTATGCATTTGTAAAAAAAAATTCAGTTTTTTACACTTTTTCATTTTTTTTTTTCAATATTTTTAACCGGGACATTTTTACTGTGCACCGGGACACCGATCTCAAAACCGGGACATGTCCCGGAAAACCAGGACGTATGGCAGCCCTAATCTAGTAGTACTTACAGAACTTTTTAATGGAAGATTTCTTTGAGCCCTTCAATGAAAGGATTCTAGTATGTGTTTTCCAGAAGAACTTTAAGAAGGCATTCCATGGAATGGAATGGTTTTGTGGTTTGGGGGTTAAAACAATCTCTGGGGAAAATATCCCTTCTCTCGACGTTCTCGCAATTTTGGTGTTGGAAATGAGAAGTGTTTGGGTTTTGTTGGGGTTTAAAAAAATTCCACGTAAAATATCCTTTTTACCGATTTTCAAAGCATTTTGGTGTTGGAAATTGTAAGTGGTTGGGTTTAATTAGGTGTTTAAAAAATCCCACGGAAAATATCTAAAACACATAATATAATTATATATAATTTTTTTACTTTAATTGAATTTAAATGCCATTTGAATGTTTTCCAGAAGTAAGTCATAAGATTGCCTCTTAAAAGAACTTCTTTATAAGGCTAAGAAGAAGCACAGTTTGATGTTTAGAATGTCTTCTGGAAGCAGTTTCCCTAAGAATGCATGTCACATTTGCATCAAAAATTTTGCTGGGGTATTTCATGTCGATCAAGGAGTCGGGGAATCGGCTCAAATATGCGGGGAATTAAATAATTCATCTAGTTTTTATAGATTTTTTTTCCGGGAATTTAAAATTGTATCTAAAATTTGTCGGGAAGTTGATTTTTTATTAAATTTTTTGATACAATGTTTTTCTTACAACATTAGAAAAATTTAATTTACATTGCCAAAAAAAATCCTTGTTGCCAAATTAATTTTTAATAATACAGTTTTGTTTGATTTTTAATGCATTTTCTTTTATAACCATTGTATTACACAATTGAAAAAATTCAACTTGCATTTCAATAACATCATAAATGTGCGAAGTTGACTTAAGTGAGGTTTTAGGCAAAAGCGGTTAAAATTAAAGCATATTTTAGAAAAAGTTTTTTTTTTTAAAAAAGTATATTATATCTAAAAAAAATTTCATTTGCATGTTAATTTAACATCATCAGTCTAAGTACATTTTTTTAACATATCGTCGCTGCACCTATAAAAATGGTTACGTGATTTTTGACAATTTTTTTTTATTGCATATTTTATTAACATTTTCTGTCGCCCATATTTCTGAATTTGCGTTCTTTTAGATCTCTTTTGGCTAAGAAGTGATCAAAACAGCTATAAGCTCGCAGTAGTAGAAATGCTCTGAAAAAATCAGTTTTTTTGCTCTCCTGAAAAGTTGCTCAAAAAGACACAATCATTTTGTAGGCGCAGCGACAACATATTGTTTAAATATGAAGATTGCGCTGAAGTAAGTGTGCAAAAAACTAAGTGAAAATTGGGACATCCCCATAGCTTGGCTCCAGATCGTCTGAAAAAAAGATGAATTAAATATTTAAAATAAAGAAAATTTTGAAGCGTGGTAAAAAGTTCTAAAATGTACGATATTTTCTACCATATTGTTGCATGTAAAAGCTAGACAAATTCTCTAAAGACGCTTATTTTGGTAAAAGAAGTGGTGAGTTACAATGAAATTAGATATATGAAAAAAATTAAATCAGTCGATTAGTTTATTTGCAGTAGTGCAGTCTGTTTTAAAAAAGTATGTTTTGAGAAAAACGCGTTTAAAGTTACTTTGGTTAGTTAAAGATACTCTGGCGCATCGGGTTTTAAGCGCTACAGAATCTGTGTTATAAGCAGGATTGATTTATAAATGTTTTTGACATATTTGTGAATAGTTGTACAACAATAATTAAATGTAAACAAATTAAATTTTTAAAAAACTGTTTGTCTAAAACCACCCTTAACTTATATTGGAGTCGGGCCATTGACATTTTGTAGCTTCAAAGTTTGAAGTCGCGACTCGAAAACATATTTCCTTTTTAAAGCTATTTCTTTTGTTTGTAACATGACGTTACAAACATTACAAATACATTTCATTATTACTAATCTTTAAACTAATTTAAAAAATTGTTATATTATAACTTAAGCTATATAATTATCATTATAACTATATAAAATATTGCAGCTGTTGATCATACCGACACACAATACTTACTTATTACAAAATAACAGCAACAACAAATTCCTTACTACTGCACCCGTCACTAAACCATATAGACACACACTACATACATATTCATGACACCATAAAACAAACTGACGACGCACAAACACACATACTTACTTATGACAAAATAACACAAAAGAGTAGCTTCAAATAATACACTACAGCAACACATACGGCAAACATATAATTCCTAACTGGTTTTCACACCACATAATACAAAAGGGCGACACAAAACCAACCAAGTCAGCATTCCTTTTAGGTAAGCTCAAGGAGTTGGACTCCGGTTCTGTGCGCAGAACTCTGGAGCAAATCATCGCTAGTTCGCATCTACCAGAGCCGACACACTTTTTTGATTTTTTTTAGTGTCGTACTCTGGAGCGAATCACTGCTGATTCGCATCTACCAGAGTCAACACACGGTAATTTTCGGCGTGCCTTCTTCCTATGGAGCAAACCAGCTCTGGTTCACATCTACCAGGGACGGCACACTTTTACTTTTCGCGTGCCTTCTTCCTCTGGAGCAATCAAGTCCTGGTTCGCATCCACCAGAGGTGGCACACTTTTAATCATTCTCTTAGTTTTGTTACCTGAATCTTATTAATAGGCCAGATCCTGGAGGGTCCTCATTTGGACTCATCGAAAAAAACATCTGCCTTTCCTCTTTGCTATTATCTTTTGTTTTCGAATATTAAAGTCAGCATTCCTTTTAGGGCTATTTTCAGCCTTCCTGTTGATCACCGATTGCCGACAGCGATTAACGACAGCGATTGACGATTACCGTTCACCGATACCGATGCACTAAAACCCTCTCTCTCGACTACCAACAGTAACCTTCAACCGTCATCAACGAACACTCACTCCGACCCACACGACACTGCACTACAATAAGTATATAAGTTGATATTAAGTCGAAGTTATAAATAAAGAAGTTGAATTTAACTGGAAAACTGCGCTGTTTTTCTTATTTCTGTGGAAGTTTGTGGTCCTTTCATTTGACCCTGGCACGGCTGAGCTGACCTCAGCCAATAGAAAAAACCACCGTCACATGTTTTATTTTGTAGTGTGTTATTTTTTATCAAAAATAATTGTTTTCATAAAATTTATAAAATCTTTACATATTTTATTGTAATATTCAATTAAAAAGTCTATAACTAAATTCATTACAAATTTGTTTGAGGGCAATTAAATGAAAAATCGGGGAATTTTGAGAACCACTGCGGGGAAAACACATGTTATAAAATTAGTTGGCAACCCTGATTAGCTATCCAAACAACAAAAGTAGCAAGGTTTCATGAACTTGGTGAAAATTATCACTATCAAAACAAACTGATAACAAACAATAATGAAAACAATAATGATATGTAATAATATTTACTGGTGTGATTATAACATGTGTCTTTTAATTAAATATGTCATTTAAAATTTTTTAATTTAAAAATTATTTTATTATTGTATTGTAAAAAAAAACATGACATTATCAAATCTATGAAACTGCGAAAAAGCTTCGCTTCTCTCGTGTGTCCAACGACGCTTTTTTTTTTTTGTTATTTCCGCACATCTTCATCAAGTCGCATTCTTCTCAGTTTTCAAAACGCGAGCCTCCAAAAGTGGTCAAAATAAAGGCAACAACAAACTGACACGGATTTTACGCCCATTAGCATTGAGGAGATAGAACGTGGGTCCGCAGATCAGGAAATTGTTTAATGATGACATGTTCAAAAAATGTTTGACTGAGGCTCAGGCCGAAGCTTGGGAGGCATTCGAAGACGTTGTTTATGGGTTTTTGAACAACAACAGTAGTGAGAACGACCATCAACTGATCAAGAAACTATTTGATACATATCATGCCATTGGTGCGTCTGATCACTGTAAATTCGTTCAATACGTATGAGTTGTACAAATATACAACGAATGCATTTAACACGACACAATATTTTAATTTTCAGGTGCGCGGCTGTCATTGATAATGCATTTTCAGCATAGTTTCCTTCTACATTGATCAAGACTTGAAAAAAATTTTTTTGGTACAAAAACTTGCTAGCACTGAGCAAGTGTACTCTTTCCCTTATTTTATTTATAGTACGATAAGAACTTAGTTCTTTTATTGTAGAAGCTGGAATAACATTTTTAGGATTATACAAATTAAAGATTAAGATTATACAAATTAATGATTTTCTAGAACGTAATTTAACCATTATACTTATTATAATGTTAATCTTAATATAAAGTAGAAATAGAGAAATCGTGATAGAGTATAAAATAGATGTAAATGGGAAAAAAGTGACAAGAAGAAAGTGTAGATATAAAGAAAACTAGCAAATTTATTAATAATTAATTAGAAGCGAAATGTTGAAATATAGCAAGTCTAAATCTTGTTATTTTTCTTAAAGCTCTTACATGGCTCGGTAATGAGTTCCAAAGCCGAGTAGCATTGGACTCTCGTAAACTCTCCACGATTTGTCCTACGAACTCAAAAAATTGAATTCAAGTTTTGAATAGAATTGAATCTTTCCCCTCCGAATTCAGAGGGAAACATCATTTGTACATTGCAATAATTGAGAAGCATTAGGTCCGTACTCGATTCAAGTAACTTAAAGTTGCTTGAAAGGGTTATTTTACAAATTTTTGAAGCTCGAGAGCAAAATGTCACTCTCTACTCTATTACACTCTAAAAACTGATTGAAAAGTGACTACTATAAATGTTGTGAAATTTCACATTGATTAGCGATTTTGTAAAAATATCACACTACGCAGCTGATTTTTCAATTTTCTTTAAAATTCAGTGTTTTTTTTCAAAAATACGCATATATTCTCTGCTTTTCACGCTATTTCAGCATTTTGTCGTTCAGAGAGCCCTACTAAATATGTACATTTTCTCTATTTTTGTTGCTCAGAGGACCCTAAAAACGCTCCAGCGTGAACTGAGTATGAGTATAATTCGACGATCATACCTTAATATTTATTCCTATAACTTTTCTCAATTAATTCAGTTTGTGCCAGATTTTGGGAGAGATCATTCTCTTTTTGTTCTTCATTTCAATAAGTTTTTCCCGTTTTTTCCTAAACATTTTCCCTTTTTTCCCCCTTTTCTAAAGTTCAGTGTTTTATTTAAAATAAAAAGCGTATCAATAAAAAACCTTACTAATATAATTAAAAATATGCCATATTACTTGTACATATAACTTGAGTCTAATTGCAAACACTCTCTTTTGATCTTAAATCCTATACAGTTTTAATTTTTTATATGTATGTATTTTGGTGTGTAAAATAACATTAACGGTACAGTTGTCTAACGACTTTCTTATGTTAGTTTCATTCAAATTTGTGGCAGAAAAAGCTATTTCAGGGCACGTTTGAAAATTAAATTTTTTTACAACTTCACACCATGAACTACTTTTTTTACTTTTTTCGTAACAGAAACCTAAATATATTCTTGAAAAGCAATATTGCAAGGATTTTTATTTGACCTTTCCATATATAAGAATACGAATTTTTTGTAATATTCAGAGTCTCAAATTAACAGACTTTTTTAGCAAAACATCATGTTGGTATTCTTTTTCTTAAAGCCTTATGTTTCCTCTTTAAAATCCTGTTCCTGATTTGAAAATTGGTTGTTTGGAAATAAAGTTACAAATTCTTGTTTGTTAAATGACGATTTACGACGAGTTTTTCAGTACTTTAGCTATTAAAATCGATTTTTTACCAAGTAAAGTTTAAAAAAATTTAATTTGCTACTTACCATTTCCTTTGGCGTGAAAAAAGCAAAAAAAATTAATGCATTTAAAAGTCAGATTACTGCTTTCAGAACGATTTACGAAAATATAATTTTCAAATAACCAACAATTTCGGATTTGAACCGTGGTCCTCTCATGCGGCGGTTCGACATCTTACCCACTCGTCTATCGTGGTTGGTAAGAATCAATCGCTTATTTTGCATCAATACAAATGAAAGTAAGCTTTCGGGAGCCCGGGTTCGAGACCCAACTCGGACAAGAAAAAATTTTTTGTTGTTTTTTAAAATCTACATTTTTTACAAACTATGTATTTGTATTTTACTATGTATTTTAAAAAAATATTTTTTTAAATTTTTTCTAAATTTTCTTCATACAAAAATCTAAAAAAAGACTTGGAGCTTTTCCATATATATATTTTCATATAATATAATATGTAATGTGTTAGTTTTCAGGAGCCCGGGTTTGAGACCCAACCCTGCAAACCAAAGTTTCCGAATTTGTCTGAATTCCGATTAGTTCGTAACTATTTCGAGATTTCTTAACGAATTCGTAACTATTTCGCAACACTGATTTCGGAACATTTCCGAATAATTCGAAAGAGTTCCGAAATCAAATTTTCAAATTTAAATGGTGAGGTGCTTATTATATTTCGAGTTGAAAAAATTGGTAGGCCATGAGCCTAGCGGCATTTTAAATAATTTTCCATTTGTAAAATAATTTAATTTTAAACAACTTTTTCTTTAAAACAGATGATACAAAATATGGTTCTAATTTTAATTTTTAATATAATTTATAATTTTTCGCATGTCATTTGTACGAAACATATAGTCTGGGGCATCTTAAGCCCTAACTAAACTTTGATTCGAAATTGTTATTAAATTTTGTATTTCATGCGATACAAAAATCATTAAGAGATCGTTGCAAATTTGATTCTTCATTTCGTTACGGATTCGGTGCTACAATTCGTTAAGAAATTGTAATAAATTTGTAAAGAATTCGTTACGAAAACGATAATTCAATTGTTTACGAATTTGTTACGAAATCGATACGTCAATTCTTTACGAATACGATACTCCAATTCTTTACGAATTTGTTACGAATTCGTTACTAAAATTCCTTCCGAATTCTTTACGACAATTCGTTACGAATTCGTGTCAACCCCTCCATACGATTTTCGTTACGAAATCGGAGCGAATTCGGATGCCGAACTCGGAATAATTTCGAAAAATTCGTAACGAATTCGGAAACGTTGGTTTGCTGGGAACATTTAGTTAAAAAGTTCAATATATTTTTTAATATAAATTTTTGTTTAACCCATTAATGACTAATGGGTATTTTGAATACCCACAAAACAGTGTTTACGAAAAAGGCCATATCTCGAAAGTGGTAGGAGATATCAAAATAATTTTTTTTAAAACATTACGGAAAAATTAAACTATTTATTGTCTTTACAATGTGAAACAAAATTCATACAATTAAATGTTCCTTTTCGAGATCGAAGATGTGTGATTTTCAAAAATTACAAAATCCATATATAAAGCTATGTAGAAAATTAGAAAATGGAAAGATCGAGGGAAAAATTCGTGGTCAGTTTGCCTCTTGTATCCTCTATTTATCAGGTGTTCATTATGACAAAAGAATGTTGCCATATATGCAAATTTTTATTAACACCAAGGACCCGGATTAGCCGATTGGGTATTTAAATACCCAATGCAGATCTCAAATACGGTGACAGTTACAAACCTAAAATTTTGCAAAGCCACTTCTATGGCCTATATAAGCTTCCTGATAAATTTTGAAAAAAAATCGTACGGCGGAGTCCATGAGCAGTCTTTAATGGGTTAAATGTTAAAATGTCTATATCTCAAGGACACATTGAGTCCCACAATAATTTTTATATTGTTGAAAAGCTAATTTGTCTAGCTTTAAGACTAAGTAAATATTTAAATTACTTCTAAATTTTAACCAATTTTTTTTTTAACCTCCAACAACCAATTTTTTCCAAAACATTTTTGAATTAAAGTTCGTTCAACTACCTTTCTAACGGTAGCTCAAACTTAAAATTCAACATGTTTTTCATTATTATATATGTAGAAGTATATATTAAAATTTTTATATAAATGACTCTCGAGTAACACCGGGTATATCAGCTTGAAATATTTTAGCTTTAATTTGTATAAATTTTAGAAACTCTGGCCATAAATGCAAGCACTCAAAACTTTTCCAACGATATCTTGAAAGTGAGGATTGCATTAGAAATAATAAAGTTATTTTAATTTTAGTGAAAATAAATTTTAAAAAAAAATCTAAAAAGGGACAAAAAAACAGCATTACCTTTAATGCTATTGCAAAACTTTAACATTTTCTTATGCATGTTTGTGCTTTAATGTCTGACAGCTTATTTTTTTGCAACAATTCTACCAGCAAATATATTTACGAAAAACATGATGTTTGGAAGTTTTTGCAAAATGTTTTAGCTCGTTACAGCCCTTGGCGCTTGGCGTAGCAAGCGGGAGAAAGGGGGCAGTTCACCCCCCGCTTATTTAGCTAGATAAACAATTTAAAAAGAAAACTACAAAAGCTATTCAAAATGTCAGTTTTTTTACAACGATAATATTTTTGTATTATATAATTTGCTCTTCTTTCTCTATTCTTCATAAGCATGCTTTCGGATAACCATTTTCTTTCGCTGTGTTTGCAAAAAAAAGAACAAAATGTATTGTTTCTACTGCCATTCCATTTTGAAAAAAAAAATTCGGAAACAGTGAAAAAACTATTAAACGAAGTTGAAAAACTTGTTGCTTTGGCCTTGACTGTGCCTGCATCAGCAGCTTCATCTGAGCTTCCTTTTAGTGCACTAAGACGACTTAAAACGTATCTTCGAGCAACTATGACACAGAAACCACTCACTCATGCAGCACTTATACACATTCACAAAGATAAAACCGAAGAATTGAATTCGATGGAGGTGGTGAAAGAGTTTGTTTCTCGCAAGGACACAAAGAAACATTTTGGAATAATTTAAATTTATATAACTTGTACCTTATTGCATTTAAACCATGTAAAGATATACCCAGTCTTGCTTTATAAAAGTAACAATTATTTCTAATACTTTCATATTACCATATGAAAGAACCTTTAAAAAGTTATCTCTAATATCGAAATTTTTATGTTGAAACTAAAATAAAAAATTTGTTTATTCATATTCATGTTTCTTTAAGGAAATTTTGGTGATTCCCCCCCCCCCCCCATTTGTACTTCCCCCCAGATGAAATTAGCTTCCGACGCGCTTGTTACAGCCAAATGATTTTGGGAATCTTATTAAAAAAAAACAAGGTTAAACTTTAGAGGGCTACAAATGGAACTTTTTTCATTTGAATCAAAACCCCCCCATGGGTAAATCCTGGCTACGGCCCTGCTGTACCTTACTACTTCAAAAACTTTAAATGCATTTTACTCGAAAAGTGTTGCTTGATACCGGTGGACAGCATTACTCGAAAACTATGCTAAAGATCGTTTCCAAATTTTATGCACTTTTCAAGCAAATACAATGAGTACTTTTATCGTTAGATTTTTGTTTAAGAGAAAAACTTTTTTTTATTTTAACCTAAAACAAATGACTTTTTTAGTCAAAAACCGAGTTTTCAGCTACCATTTGAGAAAAATCAAAATTTTCTGCAAAAGTTATTTAATTATGTATAATGTTAAAAAAAACACTACCTCCAAAAACATTCGCTTTAAAATAAAATTTTTAATGCAAGTTTTATTTCGCTTAACAACTTTAATGACCCCTTAAGGGAACTTTTTCAACCGTTTTTCAAAAAGAGCCACAACGTTCCCGTACGTGTGTGGTCAGCTTAAGGGCACTACAAGCTTAAACTACTCTACAAAAATATTTCTCATAAAATTCCATTATTGGTCTGAATTATGTAAAAAAATGTTTAAGAATTTCAAGAATTCAGTCCAATTAAATAATTTTCATTAATTTTCTTTAAGTATGTTTGGACTCAGCAGACATTCCTTCATGGCATCACAGTGTTTTATTACAAAATAATTGTGCTATGTTCATAGGCAAAAACTAAAATGTAATTTAAAAATGTTTCCAACCTGATACATACAAAAATAAACTGGTAAACACGGCTATGATATTTTTAGACCTTTCAGAATGTTTTCGATTTTCCCATGAGTGCAGTCAAAAGTTCAGATTTATTCAACATGTAAAAGCTTTAGTTTTTTTCTAAGTAAGCTAAGTTGTATGAGAAACTTCAGAAAAATGCAGAACTAAGAAGGAAATACTAATTTCGTTAATATCCTCATTAAATGTTTGTTCAAATTTAACTTGAAGTGAATAAACAAAATATCTAATTTAGCTTGGAAAACTCAACTGCGCACCAATTTTGTATTTTTAATTTCCTAATGAGAGCACTGAGCATGAAAATACAGTGACACACACACACACACATGCATAATACGTACCATTGATGCGGTCTGGCTTTAATATATTTTGTTTTCTTTATCCTGTCACTGCTACGTATTTGTAGTTTTAGAATAGACACTAGAGACTCATAAAGTCATTCCATAGTTTGTTTAAGATTTTGGTTTCAGCATACTCAAAGCCGACTAACCTTGTGTAAGTGCTGGCTAACACTTAAGCCATTAGTAAAAACTTCTAGTGCGACAAAGTATTTTTAGTTCTTAAGCGTACTTAAGGATATGCTTTGTTTATCTACGAAGAACAAACAAGTATTGTACAAGTAAGTGCAAAACCATTGTTTTGTTTCCAGTTTTTACATTCACTCTTAGGTTAATACCTTTAATTGCAACGAAGATCTATGTGCAGTGAGCTTACAAAGTCACTCTATTAATAATAATTCTTATTTCAGCCTTCGCTTTTCATTTTATTTCATTTCATTTCTGCGAGCGCTAAAATCAAACAGATTTATGAAAAAGTCTTCATATATTCTGTGTTGTCCAAAAATTCAATGGGTTTTAATAAAATAAAGTACTTTGTTCTGCATCGCAAATTTCAGGGAAAAAAATAACTTGCCATGAAAGTTTCAATACATCAGCGCGCATATTGTGATGTATGTCATTCTGGATCTTTTTGGATTTCAAATTTTAAAATTTTACCGAAAGTTGAAAATTAGTTTCAGAAAAGGGTTTTAAGTTAAACTTTACTGTTAACGTTGATGTGGGCCTTCTTAGAGATTGACCCATCTACAACAGCTTTACTGTTATCAATAAAAAATATATTATTTTGTAATTGCAGAAAATCAGCAGATATTAAACAAAATATTTAAACCATTTAAAGGATCAGCATTTTAGCCAGCAAATAAATGAAGCTTTTAGTCAATCTTTAAAAATAAAAAATAAATTTATATAGTTTTTTCATCCCTTTTACACTCTATTAAATCACACTACCACATGCCTAAATATATATACCCAGTAGTTCCAGTCTTGAAGAAATCTCAAATGAATCATGAACGATTTTTCTTGATCCTTGACGAAACATGCTGATTTGGCCATACATTTCATTGACGAAAATTTCATATAAATGTTCCAAATTCATGCAAGACGCAATGCAGAAACTTCGGGATCTATCATGCACGAGCCCAATATCGAAATATTGAGGAAGTTTCGTTAACGAAAAGTAGACAGTAATATAAAGAAAATTCGTCAAGGAATTAAAATCGAAACGTGTAATTATAATTCGTGAAGGAATATTATACCGAAACGTTGAAGAAGTGAAAACGCTGTATTGTTGCAATTTAGCATTTGAACGATTCGGCGAATTACAACAATCATGAATATCTTCAAGCTGTAATAGAGTGGAAAAAGTTAGGCGCTGGCAACCGCTGCTTTGCATTATATTTTGTATGAATTTTTTTTAAGTGCGGCAGCTCACTTCCTTCAAGAAATCATCACGGAAAGTTCGTCAATGATGCCGCGCACTACTGGGTACGTACGTGTAATAATACGTGGCGCGTTCCCGTCATCATATAACACCACACTAACCACCTCATTAGATTGGAAAGTGCCAACTGAGCTTAAAGTCATATAAATTTTAATGCTGTATTATTAACCTAAATAAGATTTCATACACGCTACGCTTTCACATCATTGCACAGCTGGCGGTTATTCAAACACAAACAAAAAATATTACCAAAATACATCTTAAAACCCACAATCTGCAAATCTCTTTTAACACGTGGAATTCTTTCTAATCCTGTGCAACTGAAACATACGTGTATCAAAGGAGCCTTTATTTAATACATGTGACAAGGAATGGTTATTGGCACGGTTGCCAAGTAGGCTGCTGACTCGATACATTTTAACAGGATGGGTGTGAATGCTTTCAAAGCAGTCATGACTGAATAAATCAAATTTATAATAATGACATTTATACAAAAGGAAAAAAAAAGAAACAGTTGTAAACGATCGTTATAACTCCTGCAATTTAATTATTTTTTACTCATTTGTCGGAATAGCTACCCTAAATAAATAAAAAGTAAAAAAAAAATTTTTAAAAATAAGCTTTTATTAAAAAAGACACAGTTTCGATAGTATCGTAAGTATAGACGTAGAATTCCTTTTTATACAGTAATAGAGAAAAATTCTGGTTTTTTTTATTTATATTTTTCAAAACTATTTTAAAGCATTTCATCTTCTAAATTAAAAATTATTCAAAAACAAACTTGTTGTTGTTGTCCTTCTTCAAACTTACCTGATCTAAAAAGCTCACAATTAAATTCAAGTAAGAATTTGTATAGTTTTAGAAAAAGTTTTCGTTTGATATTTTTGGTGATGAATTTGTTGTTCATGTTCATTTGTTTTGTTGGTTCAAATTAAATGTAATTCAAAGTTATGTTTAATTAATGGAAATAAATATGGGTAAATTTGAATTATTTATTTTTCCTGTAGTGAAGAGCATATGTATATTTCAAAAGTAATGTAATATTAAAATTTTAGTAAACAAAATAAATTTTTAGTATGAGAAAAAATATAATGCATAATATAAATAATTCGAATTTATTATGGTATTTAAAAAATAAATGGACTTTATAAATGCTCAGTAACGCATGCGCTAACCTGCGTAGTATACATACATACTGCCTCTGTAGCTAAACGCATCTGTATTCTCTATTGTATTTATCTTCCTGAAAATAAACATTCATTTTATTCGTAGTCCAACTCATGGCAGAATAACCAGGTAGGGCCGACTCGAAGAGGAATGAAGTAGAAAGTAGAGAAAAGCGAGCTAGTTGTAAAAATCTGTTCATGTCGAGTAAACATTAAGAACATCTTAAAAAATTTCAGCTTACTGAACCAGCAACAATTACCAAGCAAATCTTAAACAACGACGCACAGAGAAGAGCAAGATCACTGCGGTTGAGCAGCGTTAGAGGGTATGAACCGAATCGTATACAGAAAATAAACAGAACTTTGCTTACTATGTCCCGCTTTTCACTCGTCACACACAAAAATTCTCGAGCTTGCGGAGAAAGTAATTATTGCTCCGAGAGCAATAATTCTCTTGCTCTGGTAGCAAGATCTCTTTGTCCCGCTTTTCACTCGGCAATAATTGCTTTTGCCGCAAGCAGTTTGTCGATAATTCGCCCGTATGAGGTGGTTTAAGAAAATCCCCTTTAAGCCTGAGTAGTCCACAAACTACTTGTGGCGAAAGCAATTATTGCTCATAGAATTGCCGAGTGAAGAACGACCCTTTGCAGCGCATGCAGAACCAAATAAACAATATCAGCAGCTAGTAGCAACGTTTCCAGTAATGTTGGAAAAATCCCATTCGTGGTAATTTTTAATTGCCCTTAGGAATTTTTGTTTTTGGGAATTCCTATTAAATTTTTTAAATTCAGCGTAGTATTTTTTAATTGGCGTGGGAGTTCAGTGGGGTATTTTTTGAATTTCCGTGGGAGTTTGGTAATATTCTTCTTAAAATTTGTTTTTTCTGTTTTAGTAAGCAAAATTTTTTTTGTTGTATTTCTAAATGTTTTTTAAATTATTTGTGGATATGGGACATATTGTTGAATATTTTAATGAGAATGAGATTTTTGTGGCAATTTTAAATGCATATGGAAGTTGTGGCGTTATTTTTAAAACGCATGGTATTTTTGTGGTAATTTTTAATGATCGTGTGGTTTTTTTGATATTGTTTTATTGCGGTATAAACTTTTTTGTTTTATCTTTACCATGGTAATTTTTGTTGTATTTAATTTATGTTACTGTGAAAAAAGTAACTTTTTGTCAGAATTGTTTTAAATTTTAACTGGCAACCTAGGCTAGTAGTTGTACATATTTTTGTAGCCACATACTGGCTGTCTAGCTACATGCATCTGTATTCTCTATTGTGTTACAACCCAACAAGCCATGAATTTCACTATTTCAGCTAAACGATACTTAAAACGGCAGCGTCTGATTTGATGGTATAAAAACGCCATGTGTTTGTACTTTCAAACCATTATCTATATAATTGTAAAGTCCTTTTTTTATATTTATCAATATTCGAATTGAAATTGATGTCATATTCGCATGATGCATCGTTTGTTCTTGTCTTTTTTCACTCTCTTTTTCACCTGTTCGCCAAAAAAATCTGAAATATGCGTTGAATCCTGTATTTAAATCAAGGTGGTGCAGTTGAGTTGCCGTTTATTGTGGCAACTTAATAAAAACCATTTTAAGAAAAGGTTACAATTGTTTAACAACAAATAAAATTAATATGCAACTTAAAGTTTTCTATATAACCTAGCTATTTTTTATGTTTGTTTTCTATGATTTAAATACAAATTCTAATTGTTTGATAGTTTAAAATCGTTTATTGAGCTTGAAGTCAGATTAGAACAATTAATTGTTCTAACTAGTTAATCAATCAGCTAACTAATTAATCAGCTAGTGATGCTTTCCTTTTCATATTGAAAATTTTGTTGTTGTTGTTTCTTTGGAAAAAATTCGTTAGACCAATTTATTGTTCTAACCTGACCTAAAGCTCAATAAACGATTTTAAACTATCAAACATTTAGAATTTGTATTTAAATTATATAAAATCAACATTAATATACAACTTAATAAATGGTACGCTTATATGAAATACACAATGCATAATTTGCTGACAACGAAACGGTCCGCTTCAGTGCTTTTAGAAGTGCACACCGTTTTCAACCGAACCGATTGTTTATCTGGGAAACGAAATAAAATTTTAGCAACTGATGTGGATTTATATATGTATTTTTTACATACATATTAATAAAAACAACACCAACAATAACAAAAGCAGCACAACAAGGAACGACATGATTATGAACCAAACGAACACACACACATACAACAACAACAACAACAACAACAACAACAACAACAACAACAAAAACAACAAAAACAATACCAACAACCATAAAAACAACATAAGCAGCTACTGAAGCAGCTTGTGCATTTCTCATAGGAATATATGAATTTTTAATCTTCTAGATTTTGCTGTTTTATTAGATATTCGTTTTATCTATAGTAATAAAACTCATTTTCTGTTTGTTTGTTTGTTTGTTTGACCTTTATACAAATCTAAACGGCTCAACGGATTTTGCTCAAGCTAGGTATACATATTAAGTACATCCCAACTTAAAATGTTACATACTTAGTTTTTGCCACGCCCCCTCTGAAATTTTTCAACTAACGGTAATTTTGTTATTATAAAACTTTTTACTATCGGAGATTTTTTTGTATTTAATTTTAAAAAATTTTTGTTATTTTGACATCAAAAACATTCACATATCTTCAAAATTGCAGAAATTTTCAGTATAACGACTTTTTCATAAAACATCGTTGCCTAAGAATGAGAAAAAAACGACATGAAAATCAAAGTTTGGTCTTTCGATGCAAATATCTCCGCTGTCCATTAATATATTTCATTCAAATTTTTTTTGTTCAAAAGTTCAATAAAATCACTTCACAAAAATAGGTTGAACTGTACCGTTAAGTCAGTGTATATATGTTTTATGATTATGTCAAAAAAGGTCCAAAATATTGACTTTTTACTCAAAAAATGACTCAAAAATTGTTGTTGTTGTAAAAACGAAATCAATTAAAAATTGCACATCTGGCTACCTTTCATATGACATAGCATTTATTTGCAAAAATTCTTCCAGCTAAGCGCAAAAATTATTTTACTGTTTTTGTCATCAAAACAACAAGGGTGCCACCTTTAATTTTTTTCGCGAAATTTTTTTTTTCCAAAATGTTGTTTTTATATCTTTTACAAAAAAGTCAAATCTCAAAAATAATTTATGTGAAAAAATTACCCCAATATCTCTTTCCAATCAAAAGTAATGGCTAAAAATCTATTTTTCATACCAGACTATTAATAAAACTTAGTTTTGTGTTAAAATTCTCTATATAGTTTGAACGTCCCCATATATATCTATAAGAATGCAGTTTGTGTGTCTAAAGTAATTACGAACATTTTGGATTATACAAAATTTTCTTTATAGTGATCATCTACTTATATTTTGCCTCCCCACCCCCCGCTCCCCTCCTGTTAAATTTGTTTTGTTGTGATGGCTCTATTTGTTCTCACTATTGTGTCACCGTTGTCAATTAGTTCTTTATCAATGGTACTTTGAATGTTGTATATATATCACAATTTTATCGAAAAGATGACTGTGAATAAGAATGCTGTAAAAGTTAATATTTTCATGTAATCAGTTTAAGCTATATGGCGATATAAAAAAAAATATGCGCATCTGGTCAGAACAATTATTTCATTAGTTTTGATCTGTGCGTTAAATTTACAGATAGATGGCGCCACATGTGTAAGATGTGTGGGTACAGACTATACGTACACCTTGCGTTGAATAGCTGAATTATGTTTTTGCAAAAGTTTCTTCAAATTTAACCCCACACGATTGGGATTACAGACAGGTGGCGCTATTTTCTGCTTACAAAAGAATATCTGATGTTCTTATGCAGCTAGCAGATAAGTTTTGCGAAATATTTTGCGAAAATGCTATTGCTACCAAACTTTTAAAAAGTAAAATAATGCAGTACTGCCAGTTTTTTTAGAAATTTTAGTAGGTACAATCATTTTTAGCACAACGAATTTTCATAAAACATTGATAGCTAATAATGAGAAAAAAATTATATGAAAATCAAAGTATTGTATTTATTTTTAATGCCAATAACTCTGCTGTTTTTATTATATTTCATTAACATATTTTTTTTTGTTAAAAAGTTCAATATGTTTTTTAATATAAATCTTTGTTTAGACGTTAAAATGTCCATATCTCAAGGACGCATTGAGTCCCATCATAATTTTTATTTTGTTGAAAAGGTAATTGTGCATGCTTTAACATTGAGTAAATATAAAAATTCTTTTTAATTTTTAAAATCTGTTTTTCGTACCGTTTCTTTGAATTCAATTAGCTCACCGCAAGAGATGGAACCACCAACAACAAAAATTTTCCTAAACTTTTTTGGATCAATGTTCGTTCAATTACCTAGCAAACGGTGGATAAATAAAATTAAATAAAATAAAATTCAAATAAAATTCAACATGTTTTTCATTATTCCTGATTTTAAAAAACATTTAATCGAGAAGTGTATGTTAAAATGTTTATATAAATGACTCTCGAGTAACACCGGGTATATCAGCTAGTTCCCACTAAAACTGATATTTTGGCATTTTTTTTTTCTTTATACGATGAATATTAAAGGCTGTAGGTATACCCCTAAGTGTCAAATATAACTTTGAAAAATTCGTGAAAATGACCCCCATACAAACCGCGCTGTAAGACGTAATTCTACGTCAAAGAGACTAACTAAAGCTTTTAAATGTTAATGTATTTGAAAAATTCTAAATTTATATAAGTCCTTAAAACTTACCAATTTACGTACGCTTATATTATGATGATGTGTAACCGAGAGAGGGGTTCTTCTGCACCTAGAATGTACCTAATATATACATATATGACAAATGTCACTTAAATTTATTTTTTTCTTTTTAGTTCACGTCTTTTTTAAATAAAAGCTTATTTTTTAAAAATTTTTTTTTATTTTTTATTTTTTAGTCTTTAAGGTTTATTATAACCATTCCTTTTTTTTAAAACTTATGCAGATATAGCATTTTTACTGATTTGTGGGCGGTAAAAGGGGGTGTGGCAAAAAATTATATTACAATATTGCATTGTCACCGGACTTGCATATGTATGTTAAATTTCAGCTTAATCGGATACCAAAAAGTTGTAGAAAAATGCTTTGCAAGTTTTTAAAACATACATACATACATACTAGGGAGTCCAATCCCGGAAGATTTTCTCGATCCCGGGATCCCGGGATCCCGGGATTAGTTCGGGATTGAAAATTTTAAGAAGTAAATAATTCAAAACTTTTTAATACGATTTTTTGTTATTTATTACTTGAAACTAAAAAAATGTAAATTAATTCATTTATAATGTAACAAAACCAAAACACATTAAGGTTATTCACAATTGCGTTGTTTTCAGTGTAGTTTAAAAAACCCGTGGTATTGATACCACACTTTACCGAGAGGTTTTTATATATTTTGTTGTTTTACATGAAATCTCTAAAAACCAAGTGTGGTAATTTTAAATAGCCCAATAATTTGTTTAACGAACGTAGTTTCTAAAGTTCCATAAACAACTGATCGGTGTCCAGTTATTTTCTAATTGCAAAAATGAAAAAAGCTCAAAATGCAAGTTCAACTTTTTTATGCCATATATTAATAAAATATATCAAATTGGATAACTAATTCATTTGCATAGTAACAAAATGCTATAGTGGGAGGTTCCCAACCACAAATTCTATTTTAAAAGATGCTCATAATTGTGATTTTCAACTATGGCAAAAAAAACAATACTACTTTACCACACAATTGTGAATACCCTTGTTGTTAAAAAGCAAAGAACTTAAATAATAATAATGACTAGTATTCCCCGGCAGACGTTGTTCTGCCACAGACCGCCTTACTGCCATATACGAAAATGTCAAGAAATGCCAAATATATTCACCATTTTCAGTACAGCTGCCGAAACCATATGCACTAAATAACCTTTATTCTAATGCGATCAAAACCGTGCAAAATATAGCATTTTTGTTGTTTTGTAAGCAGTAAAAAGGGGTGCGGCAAAATTATTTCCCTTAAACCATCTCGTAATCGAAACAAATCGACTGCCAAAATTTCAGCTCAATTTAGCTTAAGCCTGGCGCACTTTGCTTCACTCGACGATGACCCCCCGAAAAGTGAGTTTAACTAAAGTGGGACAGGCCTATTTTTAGTGCACTTGCCGAGAGTAACCATATTTTTTTTTTGACTGAACCAACGCTCAAGGGATGCCCCCTATAAATGCATAAGCATTGTGTTGATTCGAAAGATAGGTAATAGTTAGTTGGAGGGTGGATAGATGGAAATATGAGCTAAATTACAAAATTTTTGTCTAAGACAACCCATACCGTTGAAATAAAACATTTTCATTGGTTTGTGAGCGGTAAAAGAAGGGCGTGGAAACCAATTTTTAGTACAGTTTCTGTCAGTAACCATACAAACTAAGCCAAAATCTTAGCTCAATCGACCCAGTAGTCAATTTTAAAGATTTCTCAAAAAGTGGGAGTGGCTATATAGCGATAACGCTCTTTTTTAGTACAGTTGCCGAAAGTAACCATACAGACTTAAGTATCAAATGTTAGTCTTATACGGCCAAAACTGCTTGAAATATAGCATTTTCACTGATTTGTGGGCGGAAAAAGGGGGCGCGGAAACCAACTGACAGTAATCACACAGGCCAAATTTAAGTCTTATATGACCAAAACCGTATTAAAAAAAAACATTTTCATTGGTTTGTGGGCGGTAAAAGAGGGCGTGGACACACAATTTTAGTACAGTTACCGACAGTAACCATACAAACTAAATTACCAACTTTAAGTCTTATAAGACTAAAACCGTCTGAAATAAAGCATTTTCATTGATTTGTGGGTAGTAAAAGGGGGCGTAGAAACCCATTTTTAGTACAGCTGTCGACAGTAACCGTACAACCTATAACCCGACCGATATATAGCATTTTTATTGATTTGGGGGCGGTAAAAGGGAGGTGTGGCAACTTTTTTCCTCAACCATCTCGTACCTGAAACAAATCGACTTTCAAAATTTGAGGTCAATCGGTTCAGTAGTTTTGGAATCCATAGGCATCACACATACAGTCACACATCGTTTTGCTTTTTATATATATAGATATTGATTTGTGGCCGGTAAAAGTGGGCGTGAAAACATTTATGACCGCATCTTGGACTTTTTGACAACAAGTTTTACCATAAAAATGTGTAGAACTCCGGAATTGCCATGATTGCCCATTTTTTGTACGACCACACCCATTTTTGTACTGTTACCGACAGTAACCATCTGAACAAAAATACTAAATCTTAGTTTTTTAAGATCGAAACCGTCTGATATATAAATCCTTTTTTGGTTTGTGGTCGATAGCGCAAATTTGGCTTGTATGGGAGGTACCACGCCCCTCGTCAGAAAAAAAATCGTTACCGAACCTCACAGGAACACTCTCAAGATGTGGCTTCAGTTTCCCTAAAAATGTTATAAAGATCGGTTCAGCGGTTTTGGAGTCTATACGAGATATAGCCACATACCCACATATAGACATGTCCACATACTCACATACATACATCCATTTTTATATGTATAGATAGTCAATGGTATAAAAAAATAGATTTTTAGCCATAACTTTTCACTGGAAAGAGATATTGGGGTAATTTTTTCACATAAATTTCCCATGGGGTGGGACTGACGAAATTCTGGCCACTCTCAAGTGGCTTAGAAGTTATAGAGGTATTTTTAAGATAAAGCTCAAGAACATTTTGAAAATTTACCTTTTTGTTTTGATGACAAATATAGTAAAATAATTTTTGCGCTTAGCTGGAAAAATTTTTGCAAATAAATGCTATGTCATATGAAAGGTAGCGAAATGTGCAATTTTTATTTAATTTCATTTTTACAACAAAAACAGTTTTTGAGTCATTTTTTGAGTAAAAAGTCAATATTTTGGACCTTTTTTGACATAATCATAAAACATATATACACTGACTATACGGTACAGTTCAACCTATTTTTGTGAAGTGATTTTATTGGACTTATGAAGAAAACAAAATTGAGTTAAATATATTAATAGACAGCGGAGATGTTTGTTTCGAAAAATCAAACTTTGATTTTCATTTCGTTTTTTTCCCATTCTTAGGTAACGATGTTTTATGAAAAAGTCGTTGTATAGAAAATTTCTACAATTTTGAATATATGTGAGTATATTTGATGTCAAAATAACAATTATTTTTTAGTTTTAAATACACAAGAACCTCCGATACTAAAAAGTATTGCAATAACAAAATTACCGTTATTTGAAAAATTTCGGAGAGGGCGTGGCAAAAACTAAGTATGTAACATTTTAAGTTAAGATGCACTTAATAGGTATACCTAGTTTGAGCGAAATCCGTTGTGCCGCTTAGATTTGTGTAAAGGCCAAACAAACAAACAAACAAACAAACAAACAAACAGAAAATTAGTTTTATTACTATAAATAGTCAATGGTATGAAAAAATAGATTTGATAAAAAGATAGCCATAACTTTTGATTGGAAAGAGATATTGGGATAATTTTTTCACATAAATTATGTTTGAGACTTGACTTTTTTGTAAAAAATATAAAAACAACATTTTGAAAAAAATAAATTTCGCAAAAAAATCCTTGTTTTGATGACAAAAACTCTAAAATAATTTTTGCGCTTAGCTGGAAGAATTTATGCTATGTCATTAATGCTATTAATGCTATGTCATTTTTACAACAAAAACAATTTTTGAGTCATTTTTTGAGTACAAAGTCAATATATTGGACCTTTTTTGACATAATTATAAAACATAGTTACGCTGACTTAACGGTACAGGTCAACCTATTTTTGTAAAAAGATTTCATTGAACTTTTAAACAAAAAAATTTGAATGAAGTTTATTTATGGACAGCGGAGATAATTGTATCGAAAGACCAAACTTTGATTTTCATGTCGTTTTATGAAAAAGTCGTTACACTGAATATTTCTACAATTTTGAATATATGAATGAGAATGAAATTATTTTTTTTTAATGAAATACACAAAAAACTCAGATGGTAAAAAGTATTATAATAACAAAATTACCGTTAGTTGAAAAATTTCGGAGGGGTCGTGGCAAAAACTAAGTATGCAACATTTCAAGTTAGGATTCACTTAATATCTATAGCTAGTTTGAGCGAAATCCGTTAAGCCGTTTAGATTTGTATAAAGACCAAACAAACAAACACACAAACAGAAAATGATTTTTGTCACTATAAATTTTAATAAAAATATTTATAAGTCTTAAAATTAAATAAATAAAATTCTTATGGAAGCTTTAAAAGTTGGGTTTCATTACTTAAAAATATTAAAGTTGTATTATTGTGTTTAAAAAATTTATATATAATTGGTTTTTGAATTTTGATACGTGGATACTTTTGGATATTTTTTTGACCTTTTCATGGAAACTTTTTTCAGAATCGTATTTTTTAACTCAGCCCAACTTTTGAATTCGCCGTAAAACTCGACCCAAACATTTTAATTCGCCGCAGCTTATTTAAAGTGGCACAATATAGCTAAATAATTTCTTTTAAAAGGAAAAAATTAAGAAAATACGTATAATAATGCAAAAATACAACCTATATAGTACAATTTTGGCTGAAGTGCAAAAAATAAATATTATTGCGTAAAAGTCAGAATTTAAAATTTTTTTTAAACGATAAAAGTAAAGAAGTAGAAAGGGTTCCATTCTACATTTTTGTTCGAAAATTTATTTTAATGTGGCACAATAACTGGCACTATGCTCAAGTCTCGCTCTATCGTCCTTGGTGCCGTAAAATAGTCTTGAAGTAAAATAATAAGTTCAGAAAAAAAACGTTTTTTTTAAATGAATAAAACTATAGAAGCCAAGTCGAAATTTTGTTCAAAAATGTATTTTTATATGTTTAATCGAACGGCACTATGCCCAAGTACCGCTTGATCATCCTTGGTTCCTAAATTTGGACTGAAGTGCAAAAAATCATGATTTTTTTTATGAAAGTATGAATTCCAAGCCCCAAAATTTGCCCTAAAACAAAAAGTTTCATCTTGGATTTGAGATATATGACAGCTAATAGCAAACTGAATATATTCGTTCTTAATCCCAAAATTGCTATCTATCGTCCATCATACCGTAAAATGGTATTGAAGTAAAATAATCAGTTCAGAAAAAAAAAGTTTTTTTTAAATGAATAAAACTATAGAAGCCAAGTAGAAATTTTGTTCAAAAAGGAATTTTTATATGTTTAATCGAACGGCACTATGCCCAAGTACCGCTTAATCATCCTTGGTTCCTAAATTTGGACTGAAGTGCAAAAAATCATGATTTTTTTTATGAAAGTATGAATTCCAAGCCCCAAAATTTGCCCTAAAACAAAAAGTTTCATCTTGGATTTGAGATATATGACAGCTAATAGCAAACTGAATATATTAGTTTTTAATCCCTTGGGTGGATTGGGTGGATTGGGTGGCGGCCGTAGCCTAGTGGGTAGAGTGCGTTCAATTCCAGCTCAGACAGAAAGTTTTTTCAATTGAATTAATTTTTCTGTTCGGTCGTCACCTCTCTGCAGACAATGGCAAACCTCAGAGAGTAAAAATTGCCATGTAAAGCTTCTTGAGAACATAAGCCGTTCGGAGTCGGCATTAAGCACGTAGGTCCAGTTCTCGGTCATTTGTGTTCAAACATTTAATAACACGCACAACACAATTGATCAATAGAAGCTAGGTTAAAGTCCTTCCAAGGGCTGAAATGGCCAGTTTATTTTATTATTTTTTAATCCTAAAATTGCTATCTATCGTCCATCATACCGTAAAATGGTATTGAAGTAAAATAATCAGTTCAGAAAAAAAATATTTTTAAAACCAAAAAAAAAATATAAAAGGCGAAAAGGTTCCACTCTATGTTTTTGTTCAAAAATGTATTTTTATATGTTTAATCGAACGGCACAATGCTCAAGACCCACAATATTGTCCTTGGTACCTAAATTTGGGCTGAAATGCAGTTATTGAAGTAAAATAATCAGTATCTTACGTCAAGACCATTTTACGGTTAGAAGGACGATAGATAGCAATTTTGGGATTTTAGACTAATATAATCAGTTTGCTATCTGCTATCACATATCAAAAATTCAGGATGGAACTTTTTGTTTTGAAGCAAGTTTTGGGGTGTGGAATTCTTACTTTCATAAAAAAATCACGATTTTTTGCACTTCAGCCCAAATTTAGGTACCAAGGACGATAGAGCAGGACTTGAGCATAGTGCCGGTCGATTAGCCACATAATAAAACATTTTTGAACAAAAATTTAAAGTGGTACCTTTTTGGATTCTATCGTTCTATTCGTTTTAAAAATAATTTTTTTTTTTCTGAAGTGATTATTTTACTTCAATACCATTTTACGGTATGAGGGACGATAGATAGCAATATTGGGAGCAGGGCCTAATATAATCAGTTTGGTATCTGCTATCACATATCATAAATTCAGGATGGAACCTTTTAGTTTGGGGCAAGTTTTGGGGGTGTAGAATTCTTACTTTTATAAAAAAATCAGAATTTTTTGCACTTTGGCCCAAATTTAGACGATAGAGCGGAACTTGAACAAAGTGCCGTTCCTTTAAACACATAAAAATAAATGTTTGAACAAAAATGTAGAGTGGAACCTTTTCACCTTCTATAGTTGTTTTTTATTTTAAAAACATTTTTTTTCATTCCGAACTGAGTATTTTACTTCATTTTGCGCTATGAACGACGATAGATAGCAATTTCGGGATTAAGGACTAAAATCATCAGTTTGTCATCAGTTATCATATATCTCAAATCTAGGATGAAACATTTTGTTTTAAGGCAAGTTTTGGGGTGTGCAATTCTAACTTTCATACAAAAATCACGATTTTTTGCACTTAAGCCTACATTGAAGTACCAAGGACGAGAGAGCGGGACTTCAGCATAGTGCCATTCGATTTGGCACATCAAAATACATTTTTGCCTAAAAATTCAGGATGAAACCTTTTTATTTTCAATAACTTTTTCGTTTTTAGAAAAAAAAAAATTTACCTTAACTAAGTTTTTTAGTTCGAAGATGTACAATGAAACACGATTGATAGCAATTTGGAGAAGAGGTGACAAAATTATCAAATAAATGTCAATTTTGCTAAAAAATTATGTTTAGCTCAATTTTTTAACTGCAGCAAATTTAATACATAGACATGATTTGCGGTGAATTCGGCAAAAACTTGGGCTGAAGATTTTGGGCTATCTTCACAGAAGTCTAACTTACTCTTTTTTTTTTGTAGGAAAAAGCTTCGTTTTGAATTTTACTTTTTTTAAAATGAAATACTATTTCATAATACGGTGGGTTGAAAAATGCTATGTAGTTGTATATTTTTGCTTTGAAGTAAGACTGAATTAGAAAATAGAAGTACAAAAACACGTAACATATTTTTTAGCTATATAAAGCATCTTACTTCACTTTGGATAGTTACGATGGCTATAAGCAACATATTACAAAAAAATTAAGAAAGTGCCACTATTTAGCTTCTGATGCTGATCCTCTGCAACAAAGCACGAAATTGGACCAGAACGCTGTGAGAAAATTTACATGCGCTTATTTTGTTTTTTTTTCCAAGCTTTTTAGCGAATAAACAAAACAACTAACTTTGCATGAATAGGTTTTGCCCATGTTATAGAACTGATTTAATCCAACGAATTATTTAACTCAAAGCCAAACTCAAACTTTTATAAATACTATTGCTATTCACCCAAAATTTTAACTAGCTTCAATGCTTAACCAAAGCAATAAACATTAGTCGCAAAAATATTCATTAATTAAATAATCGTTATTCATCTTCAATGGTACAAGAATAATGTATAACAGATTCCGCCTTGTGCATGTCCGTCATCTTTGTGAGCACGTAAATGTGACGTCAGTTGTGAAAAAGAGGAGAGAGAGTCAAATGCGAGAGAGTCATACGCAGTACACATTTTTTTGTATTGGGATTCAATTTCACAATCTCCTCATTTTCTTATGAAATTTAGTTTTTTTAAAATGATATAAACATGTAACAAAAAAAAAACTCTTGTCCAGAAAAAAAAATATTTGTCATTTCTATCTTTGATAAAAATTTCATATCTCATAGGGATGATGTTAACCTCCGTGTTGACCCCTTCATACAAAAAAGCAGCTGTGTTGCTGGATTTATTTTGGGAGCAGTTTGACTGTTTCTTTGTTTGTATTTCACATTTGCTAACCCAGTGTGCAGTTGTTTCCGACATGTCTGATTTCCGAAATCGTCTATTAAATGCCTGTTATTTTATCAGACATTTAGCCGAATAACTCTTAAATGTCTATCGACATTTCTACGACTTAGTCTGCACATAGTCTGATCTTTTTTACTAACATAGTCTGCACAATCTCTGAATTTCCTTCGGAAAACTATCCGACATAGTCTGCACATTCGCTGTAGGAAATTTTATGTGTTTGATTCCCTTATTATTTTTTTGATTTTGTCATTTGATGGTAAATAGTTTGTGCTGCAGAGCGTTGTTCTGCCTCTGCCGACAATTTACCGTTTGTTTTTGCACATTATCTGCTTCTGTTTTGTGCGACATGCTTATTAGTGTTCATTGTCTTCAAGTGTCAACAGGTTATTGCGCGCACAAAAAAACAACCAATAATAAAAGTTAAAGTGAAGTTGTTCAGTAGCGAAAAAATAAAAGCTGAACAAACAATAAAAATACAAACAAAAAATAAAAATACACGTGTAACATCGATTTTCATGTACACTTCTCTGGCGACAGAACTTTAAACATAAAAAATCTTACGTGTACATGAAAATCGATGTAACACGTGTATTTTTATTTTTTCTCCCCTTTCCGGAAAGGTATATTGGGTTCATAGGACAAAACAAAATCTCATTTTTGTAACTCGGTGTAATTTGATCTCAATTTGATTTTATAAATAAGAACAATATATGTATACAAAAACCATCAAATGACTCATATTGCTTTGTTTACAAGGTATCATATTGGACAAATTGTCAGAATTGTCTGGACATTCTCGGACAAAATGTCCGACAAAGGTCAGAATTGTCTGGGCATTCTCGAACAAAATATCCGATAAAAGTCAGAATTGTCTGGACATTCTCGGATAAATTATCCGACAAAGCTTAGAATTGTCTGACCTTTGTCTGATGTTTGTCTGACAAAATGTCAGATCTCCCTCCGAATTTCCCATCAGAATTCGGACAGACTTCTGTCAGAATAGTCGCCAAAAACTTTCGAATTTTTCCAGACAAGTCGGTCCGAGTTCTTGTCAACCACTCATACAAATGTCGGTAAGAATTCTGACGAAAGTCGGCATCAGACTCGGACACTTTTGCCGACTTTCTGTCAGAATTCTGACCGCATTCGGAAGAATTGGTACACTGGGAAGTTTCGTTTGCTGTGTGTGTGTGTGTTTTTGTGTGGATGTATTATCACATACGACGTAGGCTGCACAGTAGATTTTCATTTCTGCGCACTTTTGGCGGGATCTTTTATATATTGTCAATGGTATAACTTAGTTTTTTTTTATTTGCCTTGTTGTTGCGTAAATATTGTTAGGATTTCTTTGGAATATAGACCTCTCTCTCTTACTTTCTCTCTAAAAATTTTCAGAATTTTGTATTGTAATATTTATTTACGTGATTTTTCTGTGGATTTATATTGAATTGTCTGGATTGATTATGTTTTGTTGCATACTGTTGCAATAATATGCTGATGTCTGAAGATTCGTTTTCAACACATTTCATAAACATGTGACTTCTGAATATCCACTTTGATTGATGTGGGTTTTAATTGAAGAACTACAAAAAGTTGCTATTATCATCCCACTCATAAGCAAATAGGCTGTTTATACAAAAAGATTAACGTGCTTGGGATACTAACACATTATTTGTGGCAATTAAAAAAACGAATGATGCCATATGAAAGGAGAGAAAAAATCCATAAAAGGTCAGTTGGTTCTATTAATTAGCCAATGAAAGAAATTTTTAAATGTTTTTATGATATTTATTAATTATTCTTCACTGTGCAACCCACAAGTGCATTTGTACTATCTACAAAATAATTCAAGCATCCCATTTCAATACGAATTGATTCGAATTTAAAGTCGCAAATTAAAGAGCATATGAGTACTTCGAAATTAAATAAAGTTTTTATAGTGAAGATAAATTTTTATTGTTTTTTACCAAATTAACAAAAAAAAAATAATTTAAAATGATGGCTTTCACGCTTTCAAAATCTTAAGCTTGAACTGTTTTCACTTCTCAGATGGCCTAATTAGTTTTTAGAATTTCTACTTATGGAGTGGTCTTCATACTCAGCACATAATAACAAGTAATAAATGCCATGTAAATATTTTGAAATTAAAAAAAAACTAGCTGGCCCTGCAGACGTTATTCTTTTGCCCTTTCCATCGCTACCGCAAAGAATATGATATGGTTAAAGTCCCTGCCTATGGTTAAAAAGCCTAGTTTTGATTATACTTATTATTATTTTACTCTTTTTATAGTTACTACTATCACAACTAGTTCAAACTATGACATTAAAAATACTATCTCAATTCATATCGAGAATAGGACAATTGACATCAGCACAGGAAAATAACCAGTTTGCACAATGTAAAAATCATTTGAGCTGAAATAATACTGGTAATTTTTGACCTGGTATATTTACTACGCGGAGAAAATTAATTTGCTTAAATAAAGCAAATGTTTTGCTTAAAAGCAAATCAGTAAAACTTTGCTAAATCACGGTGTGATTTTAGAAAAAGATTGCTAAATTGAAATCACTCCTCATGTATTTAGGAAAAAGCAAAAGTTTGATACCATGTTGCTAAGTTATTATAAAATGTAAAAGCAAATTTCTGCTGAAATCAAGCAAATATTTTCTTAGTTATTATAAATTGGAATAGCAAATTTCTACTTGATTCAAGCAAATATTTGCTAAGGTATTATAAACTCAAACAGCAAATTTTTAGTCAATTCAAGCAAATTTCTTCTAAACACGCGAGCACACGTTTATTTTTAATGAAAAAAATTGGGGGATGATTGATTAACAACTGCGATGGTCGAATGGATAAGCCCATGCACTTACACTCACGCGGCCGAGGTTCAAATATCCAGATGGTGGTAGTTTTTCAATTTAATTTAATGATAATAATTATTTCACTTCAAAAATATGCTAGATTTCAGCAAAAACTTATCAAAACTTGCTATTTCAATTCATAATAACTAAGCAAATATTTGCTTGAATTAAGTAAAAACTTGCTTTTTCAGTTTATAATAACTAAGCAAAATTTTGATTTAATTCAAGCAAAATTTTGCTTAGTTATTATAAACTTCAATAGCAAATTTTTACTTAATTCAAGAAAATATTTGCTTGGTTATTATAAAGTTTAATAACGAATTTCCACTTAATTCTTGCAAATATTTGCTTAGTTATTATAAATTATCTATCCTGTATCTAATTCAAGTATGCACCATAAGGCACTCTTAGTTAATATTGAATTTTATGAATTTTATGAGAGTAATCAAAGAAAAAATATGTTTAATTTTAATAATTGTAACTTTATTGATTTAAATAATTTATTGTTTAATATTAACTAGAATGATTTATTTTGTGGCAATAATGCAGAGATAAGTTTTAATCTATTTAAAGTCTTAACTAGTTGCAATACTTGTGTTCCGCGTTCAACTTAAACCAATCATAAACTTCCCTGGTACACTAAGGGTCTTAAGAAGCCTAAAAATCAGCGCAATAAGTTTTTAAAATTGTTTAAGACCACTAAAGAGCCTATATTTAAAGCAAACTATTTGCATTATATGCGTGAATTTAATTTCCTGAATAAATTTTTATATAAACAGTATATCTTGCTATATGAAACTAATATTAAATCAAACCCTAAATCATTTTGGAATTTTATACAGTCTAAAAGAGGTGGCTTACAGATTCCTACTGCAATGTTTTATAATGGAAAGTGTTCGGTGAATATTGCTGATACTGTTAACATGTTTGCTGACTTCTTTAAGTCCAACTTTATTGTTGAAGATGATTTACCCGTTAATGCCTTGAACACTGTTGATGTCTTTACTAATATTGGATCTTTTTCAGTATCAATGAATGATGTCATGGAATCCAATAGGGATATGAAAACTTATTTTAAAGAAGATATTGATGGGTTTGCATCAATTATTTTTATAAAATGCTCACATACGTTAGCCGCTCCTCTGTGTGCTATTTTTAATAAGTCTCTATCTGAAGGAACATTTTTAAATTGTTGGAAAATTTTTTCCATTACTCCTGTTCTTAAATCGGGTGAAAAAAAGTAATGTCGCTAACTATAGGCCAATCTCAAAACTATCCTATATTTCCAAACTCTTTGAAAGAATAATAAAAGTAAAGCTTAGCTTTTTAACAAAGCACTATATTTTCCCTGAACAACATGGTTTTGTATCTGGGCGCTCTACTCTTTCAAATCTAGCTCTTTTTTCTGAGTATTGTGTATCTTCCTTCGTGCAGGGATACCAAGTAGATGTAATATACGCAGATTTCTCCAAAGAATTTGATAGAGTACCACATAATTTACTACTTTGGAAACTATCACATATGGGAATTCATTCAACTTTTTTGAGCTGGATTAAGTCTTATCTGTCAGATAGAACCTCTTTTGTTTGCTTAAATAATAATAATTCATACGAATTTGTTGCTTCTTCGGGTGTTCCTCAAGGTAGTATCCTTGGACCTTTGCTTTTTATTCTTTTCGTGAATTTCTCACTTTCTACTTTATGCTGATGATGTTAAATTATTTAAAAAAATATCATCTTCTTCAGATATAGATGACGTACAAAATGACGTTTACAGACTTTTGGCTTGGAGTGTTTCAAATGGCCTTCCTTCACACTTTTCTAAATGCTTTCATCTTACTCTATCCAAACTTTCTCTTAATACCTTATTTAACTCTTATTTATTTATTTATTTATTTAGTTATTATTTGCAGTTCTTAGTGTTACAAGATATAATATCTCTTAACTAGCACTAATCATTAAGAAAGGAAATATGGCAGTAAATATTTAATATACGAAACACTTATATTTAATATACGAAAACTTAAAACTAACATGAAGAGCTTATTACAATAAAAAATCGAAAACATATAAAATTATAACAAATAAATATGAAATCTGATTGAATACTTTAAAAGGACTTATATCTAATGGATGACATGTTAAACTAATTAAGGGACGATAATAATTTCTTTTTAAAATTGACAGCGTTGCTAATTTGTTGTGTGTTATGATCTAAGGAATTCCAAAGACGTGCACCATATATGAAGAATTGTCTTTCTGAGACAAGGCAGGAGTGCCTAGCTAATACAATATTATTATTACGGCGCGATTGTGTAAATCGAAGTCTCTCGCAAAGATAGATAGGTTCAGCGGAAAATATTCATTTGTGGACAAACTGTAGGACTTTTATCTTGAAAAGGTTATCAAAGGTGGTGTTGTTCATTTGGTAAGCATATTCCGAGACATGATCAAACCTACTCAGACTGTATACATACCGAGCAATATTATTATATGTTACTTTTAATTTTTGCTTATGGACAGAATCAGCGTTTGCAAATACTTCACAGCCATACAAGAGAATTGGTATTAAGTATGTTTTTGCTATAAGCAGTCTAATTCTTAATAGCGTAAAGTATTGGGTAGGCCATAAACTGCGTAACATACCATTTACCTTACCTGAGGAACTGGTGATGTGTTCGTTCCATGTCAAGGTATTATTAAAAATAAAACCCAAGTTCTTAGCCTTACACACATATTCAATAATCGAGTCGTTAATTACTATATCAGGAAGACAATTATAGTTGATAGGTTTTTTATAGATCAACAAACACTTAGATTTTCTTGGATTAATTTCAAGCTCATTTTCTGCGGCCCAATTACCGATTCGCTGGAGTTCTTGATTAAGGATACTCACACCACTACAAAGATCAGTTTTATCACATGAAACATAAAGCTGTAAATCATCAGCGTACATATGTGTGAAACATTGATTCGGGATTAACGGAAAATCATTTACGTAAATGGAAAACAAAAAGGGTCCCAGCACTGACCCCTGGGGAACACCTTTATTTACTCGAATAAAGTCTGAGTACAAATCACCAGAACAAACACATTGGAAACGATCATACAGATATGACCAAATCAATTTTATTGCTGTTGGAGAAAAACCGTACCAATTTTTGAGCTTATGGCAAAATATTAAATGATTAATAGAATTGAAAGCTTTTGAGCAATCTTAAAGAACCAGGAAAGTAGGTTTGTTTGCTTCAATATTTTGGCGAATAGTTTCAGACACATCTGTAATTGCTGTTGTACAACTACGTTTTGGTCTAAATCCAGACTGTCTGTCCGTAAGTAGACGATTGGTGGTAAAATAAGAATTCATTTGCTTGTAAACAAGGTTTTCGAATGCTTTTGAAAGAAAGGGTAAGATAGCTATAGGCCGAAATTCATCGCCTGATTTTGGAATTGGAATTATCTTGGCTAATTTCCACTTCTTTGGAAACACTGATTTAGTAAAGATTGTATTGAAAATATGTGTAATAACAGGTACAAGTTTAGGTAAAAATAATTTAAGGAACTTAGGAGTAATACCGTCAATGCCTGTCGAGTTGGATTTTACATAAATCAGACTAGAGAGCACATCACTTTCAGTAACTCATATAAAACTAAAACTAGATGTTGTAGATATTGCACTTTGAAGGGGGTTATCACGGAAAAAATTCATGTTAGACTCGATTATATCACAGATGGGTCGCTTTGTTATCTCTATATTATCACAGTTTTGGTTTCCTACAAAAGTATTATTGAGGATATTGAGGTCAGCATTTAATTTGTCGGTACAAGTTTTATTTAAGCCTATTTTTCTAATAGTTCGCCAAGTAGCCTTACTATTAGCTGCTCTTGAAAATTTTTCGAAGAAGTACTGGGATTTTGCTCGTCTTATAGCACTAACAGCTTGTTTGCGCAAATTTGAAAATGCCTCAAAGTGTGCTGACGTCTTATATCTTTTCCATTTAGAGTAAGCTTTATTACGTTTTTCGATAAGGGAACCAACATCGTGATTAAACCATGGCTGACTTGAATTTTTTATAAGTATTGTTTTTAAGGGTACATGCCTTTCAAAAAGAACCAATAGAGTATCGTTTAAAAAATCTACTTGGTCATCTACTGATGTCATACAAAATATTCTTTGCCAATCAGTTCTGTCAAAATCGGCGTTAAGAAGTTGAAACTGTATGTTTTTAAAGTCTCAATATGTCATTATAGAGTCTACGGAATGTTGAAAAAGATGTAAAGTCAAGTAAATTAAGTCATGATAAGAAAATTGAGGTATGGAAATTTGATTATAAAACAAAACATGGCTTTTGTCACTTACAAAAAAAACATCTTAAAGCGTGCTGGAGGTAGAAGTAAAGTGTGTTGCAGCTGACTCATTTACTGCGAAGAGTCCAAGACCGTGAAACTTACTTTTTATGGTGTTGTCAGTGAGCAGATCACTATTTAAATCTCCTGCTATTATAACTTTTGCGTACTTGATAGAAACAGCTTCGATTACATCAACAAGTGGGGCCACATCAATCCGTCTATTAGGCCTATAAGCTGCACCTAGCAGAGATTTTTGATTATTTATTACTATTTCTAAGAATAAGTATTCCATCGTAGAATTTTCATCATTTTTTAGGATAACCTTGCAATTAATGTTTGTCTTGATAAAGATGGCAACCCCACCTCCGTGACTTTTACGATCAGAGCGAAAAACACGATATCCCCGTAAAGCAATGAATGAGTCAGGCAGGTCATGTCTGAACCATGTTTCGGAGATGCATACGATATCCACATCCGAATTTTCAAATATTTGTCTAAACTCATCTATCTTGCAATAGAGACTTTGCGCATTGAAATGACAGATATTTAAACCCTGCTTTTGTTTACCGAAGATCTTCAACGTAGTTTGGGTGTTTTCACTGGAATTCCTACGATTGTTAAAATTCAGAACCATCAATTAAAATATTTAAAAAGGACCTAGCAACGCAATCGAAGGTATTAATAAACACCAAACAAAAGTTATCGACATGGCATCCCTGTACATAAATAAACATAGTCACTAAATAAGATAAAACTATATGATCTTTACAAAAAATAGTTAAGAGCATTCAGCGTGAGTAAGTAAGAGAGTACTCTTGTTTTGTTTTCGAAAGTTAGCTGCTGCCTTGAGGATAGCTGCTTTATCAGCTGTGCTTTGAAGTTTGACGATTATGCCAGCATCAGTTCTAATTGTGTTGTTTTTGCTCTTAATATGAAAAATGTTTTTTATATTTCGGTTTTGGCAATTAATAGTGGTGCATAGTTTAGAGAATATTTCATTAACATTTTCAGTATCATTTATTGGTATGCCGCGGATAATTATGTCAGACGCAATAGCACTTTCTTCAACCTTAGACAAATGCGATTGAATTCTTATTCTCTTTCTGACTCAAAAATTCAAACTGTGTCTTCATACCGGGACCTCGGTGTAAATTTTTGATGCAAAATTTTCATTTCATGACCATGTCAACTTCCTAATTCCTAAGGCCTACTCTCTACTTGCGTTTGTCCGAAGAAATTGCAATGACTTTTCTGATCCACATACTCTAATAATGTTATTTAATGCGTTTGTGAGATCTAGATTGGAGTATGCATCCATTGTTTGGAGCCCGTATTATATGTCTACCTCTTTTAGACTGGAAAAAATACAAAAAAATTTCACGAGGTTTGCCCTGAGGTCAATTAACTTTTGTGACCCTTTGCCACCCTATAACTCTCGTCTAATGCTCTTAGGACTTAAATCGCTTGATTCCAGGCGGAAAATTGCATCATTGATGTTTATATATGATATTATCTCTGGATTAATTGACTCTCAATCTCTCTTGGAACTTATACCTTCTCATATTCCATTAAGAAATCTAAGAATTTCCAAATTATTTTATGTAAAATATTGTAGAACTAACTATGCCTTAAATGAGCCAATTACAAGAGCTTTGTTACTGTATAATGAATTGAATGAATATAACGACTTTGATCTCTTTGTTCCAAAACAAAAGTTTAAGAATTGTGTTAATAGTATGTACTTAACCTAGTACTAAGATTATATTTTTACTATAAATTTTTAATTATAGTTTTTCTCTAAATTTATATAGTCTGTAAGAATTTATGTATTCAAAGACTTCCATATAAACTAAACTAAACTAAATTGAAATAGCAAATTTTGATTAGTTTTTGCTGAAATTTAGAGTAATTTTGAAGTGGCTGAGAATCAAGCATAGGTTTTGCTTCACCACAATACAAATTAAGCAAACAGCTTTCTCCGTGTAGTATTTGAACTATTTAGCTACACTGCAGGGTAGTAAATCCAAACCATCCGGGGACCCATTAAAGCACACACAAGTAATTTCTCCAAAATTTCTCCAGCCGTTTTGGAGGAGCTCTGTGAAAAGCACACGTATAGAAGAATTATATATATAACTATAAGTTATTACTGACCAAAAAAAAAAGCAACTGACTTTATGTAATCCTTTTCTTTCCTTTCAGATTGCATCTTAATTCTTTGGAATTTCATTCAATTTTAAATACATACTATAATGTATCGCTGACCAATTAATGGAAACAAATGGCCTTTATTGGCTCTTTTTTTACCTTTCAGATGACATTTTTTTTTTTTTTATTATTTCCACTTATGAGGCTCTAGCATCCCAAAGGTCAGTCATGCAGACAAGAATACCATTAAATATGCACAAAAAGATATTATTGAATTTTTTTCTGTTTATGACAATTCCATTCAAACTATAAAAAAATGAACATACAATAAAGCACTCAAAGTGAGTGCTTATTAACATTACATCTTACAAAGTCACCACAAAAAAAATGATGGGCAGAAAAAATAACGGATTACTTACAATTAAACTATGGCTCCAGAATCCAAATTCGCGGCAACAATTCGAATTGGTTTTTTTTTTTTTTTTGTTAACAAGGGTTTTTCTTATTTAAAAACATATTTATTCTTGATTTCATTAAACGGTTTCCCTTTTTTTAAAAGATATCTTCTTAATGTTATTCTCTTATTTTTTTAATATTTCTTCTTGATTTTGTAAAGAAGATTTTCCTCTTAATTTTCTTTTGTTTCTAGTGGGGCTTATTAAAAATAAAACCATTTAATAATTATTATAAGTTTACAAGTGAGTTTTATTCAGAAGAAAATCAACTTATTCAAGGGCGTCCGCAGGATTTGTTCTAGGAGGGGGGACAAAGGCATAAAGGAGTCTATAATGCACATAAAGAAAATGTAACAGTGGCTCACAACGAAAGTCGGGCAGGCATTTCTTAGCACTTTCGCATTGGTTTCAGAAATGAAAATGTAAGAAGAAACTTGGAGTAAATATTTTTTTTTCAAAAAGTACTTTAGTGGTGAGCAAAATTAAACAGAAACATAGTTAAAAAATTAAAACATAACGGTAAAACAAAATTAAATCAAACCAAAGCTTTAAAAACGAGCTCACATTGAAAGTCGGGCAGATAAGGAATTCAATGCTAAAACTAAGAATTTAATATTTTGTTGCTAATCCTTTTTTTAATATGATTGCCTGCAGTCTTTTTGAAATGGGTGCAACCAAATTTTTAAAAACTTCAGCTCCAATCTGATTCCACTCTTCACTTAGGATACTTTTTTTTAGGATTGAATCTTTAGTTGCCCATCGCTGATACTCTGCACTCAGGGTTCAAGTTCATCTCATAGATGTTCTATAACATTTTAATCTGGGCCTTGTGTGGTTATTTTTATGACATTTGGACAAATATTAAGCACACAATTCTTTACCAAGAGTTTCGTATGTTTCAGGTCATTGTCTTGGTAAAACTAAAAATTGTCTGCAATTCCTTATTTACCCGCACTTTCTTTTGCTTGTGCCATGAGAATGTCAAGGAACATATTTTTGTCCATTATACCTTCAATAAAATAAATCTTTCCAACATCAGACGCAGCCACAAACCATGACTGATCCTCTATCCTGCTTAATCGTATGTTTAGAATTTTTATTGCAAAATTCTTCATCCGGTTTTCGCGTTCCACCTGAACCACATAAATTAAATAAACTCTCATCGGTAAACAAAACCTCTACTAAAAGTTGATTATTTAAAAGTGCTAAAGATCCTAATGTTTTCTGTTTTATTAACCTTGCTCCAGAATAGAAAGTCTTTGGTCATCTGTTCATGCACGAAATTGGGGCGTTCTATTACATTTTCCTTTCTAATACAGTGCTTTTTTCGTGCTACTCTTCAATTTAAACATTTTTTCTCAAAACTCTTCAAACTGTTTCTGAGTGTACACTCTTTTTCAAATTGAGTTTTAACATGACCTCTAGTCAGGGTTCGGACTTGAAAATTCGTAAATCGCAGTAAATTTAAAAAAAAAACGCAGTAAAACGAATTTTTTCGCAGTAGTTTTTTTGTTTTTATTTACAATCATGTATGTACATTAGAGTGGACAATTTTTATATGGAATTATTTTTGTTTTTTGTAGGAGGTGGTTCGCCCCCTAATTTTTTTCTTTTGGGCACAAATAACATATTTCCAAAACTGTAGACTGTTTGGTCAACGTTAAGGCGTGGCACATGCGCCCTCAAGTTGACAAGAAGGGATTTTGCACAATTTAATAAGAAAAAAGTTATAACTTCATTATTATTTATCAAAATTTATGTTAAGTATCGATATTATATTTAATTTTGACTATTATTTTAATGCATGCCCCTAACAAGGCGTGGCACCTTATATAATTTAAGTAATATATACGAAAATATGTAGTTTTTGCTTCAAAATATGATGGAATCTTACATATGTATATAAAATTTATTTCCTAAAAGTCATTAAATAAATGCCGGCAAATTGCTACTGCTACTAACAAATGCAGCTCTGTGCTAATTAGTTGCGATCAAGCAAACTTATATTTACATAGAAGTAGCAACACTGGAATAACGATCAAGCAAACTTATATTTACATAGAAGTAGCAACACTGGAATAACGGTATCTAGTACACATGTGCTTTTGTTAAGCTAAAATGTACATTGTACATTTACTACACGCAGAGAAAAAACATAGTTGCAACAACCATGTTTTCAGAGGATCATAGTATGATTCGGATTATGATTGTTGCTAACATGTTCTTAAACATATAATATTTTCTTTGATCATGATAAAATGATTACAACAACCATATTTAGAAAAGGAACTTTTTTGTAGGAACCAAAATATTATTGAAACAATCATTATTCTCTTATTGGGTCAAAAATAGAATGATTGCAACAACTATATTATGAATTTATTTTTAGGATCCAGAATATTATTGAATATTATTTTTTTTTCATGCATTCCAATTTCCACAGCTATTAATTAAGATATCTCCAAAGGTTTGCCATTGACTAGGCTGAACATAAATATTAATTAAATTGAAAAATCTTTTTGATAAAATTTTCTGTCCGAGCTGGGGTTTGAACCACGGCTTTTTCGCTTACGAGCCACGCACACTACCAGTAAGCCACAGCCGCTACTACCGCTCGCCTGACTAATGCCATTGATAAACATGGTACATTAAGTGCATTGTCACAAAAATAGCAATATTTGTGATAAACAAAATATGGTCAGAATTGCGAAATATGTTTACGGTAAAAAGAAACATGTTTGCTACAATTAAAGTCGAAAATGTCACTTTTCTGCGTGCTGTTTTTAGGATCAGGCGATTTAAAACAAAACACAATAATTGAACAGTTGACAAACGAAACGGCACATAGCCAGGAATCGATACAACTTATTTTGTGTAAATGAAGTGAAAGTTTTTCCTGCAAACTGTTCAGACACAATAAATTCTTTCGATTTTTGGTTATGTTCTGCTTCGTTTGCCAACAATCAAAGAATTGTTCAGACAAACATTCAAAATTCTAACATGTTTGTCTCTATAATAATATTCACATTTATCATGATTGACAGAACTACAACATTTTTGCTGCAACTAATAGTTGAGGCAATCATAGTATGTTGACGATTTCAATGATGTTATGATTTCAACTATAATGTTGTTTTTGGTACCACCATTAGTAAATAATGACTTTATTAAGGCAAACATTTGTGTTTGCAGAAATAATACAATAATTTTAGTAAAAAAATTATTATTGTAGTAATCATGTCTTAACCATGTCTTTTCTCTGCGTGTACTAATAGCATAATATCGTCGTTGCGCGTGCAATACCGCGTAACCCACCACTTTCAATACAGCGTATATTGCAAAAAGGACAAAATTCATTTCATTTTGATCGTTCATGATTTATTTTTCGTTAAATGCTTACTTGAAAACAAAGCAAATATCTTATTTCAATAAATTTTTAGTTCAGTTGAAAAACCATTCAATAGCTTAAAATAAAATCAGTTTTTCTGCACTCATGTAAAGTTTTACATTTACCTTATGTGCAAGTGGCGGATACGCGTTATTGCACGCCCAACGACTACATATATACATTCAAATATACACTAAGGAAAAAAGTTATGTAGACAGTACAGAGGCATATATGTAAAATCTATGTACTTAATCTTGTATGGGAACGCAACGAGAGCTATATGTACTGGGTAAAGTGAGCGTATACTGGTTATATATCAATTTATTCACTTACAATAGTAAAATGAAGTCATGTGTGACTTCACAAATATGCTGTACATACATTTTTATAATGGGTCAATAATCTATGTACTGAGTACATCGGAATTCTACTCATTACATACTAAAATTTTTTATTTTATGTAATGAGTCAATAATCTTTTTACTACGTACATCGGAACTGTTCTCATTGCATACAATTATTTATTATTTTATGTAATGGGTCAGTAATCTATGTACTCATTACAAAAAGTTAATATTTATGTAATAGGTTCATTATATATGTACTCACTACATACAGTTATTTAATATTTTATGTAATTGGTCAATAATATATGTACTACATACATCAGAACTGTACTCAATACATAAAATTATTAACAATAACTTTTTTAATGAGCATAGTGTGAATGTACCCACCACATACATCTATACCACATACATCTATTCATTCACGACACATAATTTTGTGATGAGTACATAAAACTCTTTATTGACTACATGCAGTACTGTTTAAAATATTTATATAGTCAATACATATTTCAACATGTACTTAGTACAAGAAAATCACCAAATTTATGTGTGCAGAAATTTATGTCATGAGTACATAAATTTATGTAGTGAGTCTGCAGTTTTTCCCTCTGTATATGTATAACTAACTATACACAATATATATTTGCATGTTGCAGAAACACATTTTTTACTGATTCAAAATATATTTGCTGTAGAAAAATTCAATCACGGTCGTTAAAACCAAATCAGTTCTTAATTTGGTCAGAAAACCTTATGTTAAACTATAATATATTTTATTTTGTCGAAATGACAGCTTCACCTAACAAATTACTTTCTTTTGTTTGAGCGGTAAGACCACAGTATACAGATGTAATGTACCCCTGAAACTCTACATTTTTAATCAACATCAATGCTTACTTAATTTCCAAAAATAACCATAGAAGTGTTTGTTGCGAATAAATCGCAGTAGATTTGAAAAAACCGCAGTTTCGCAGTAGAACATTAAATGTTGCCAAAAAGCGCAGTATATCTACTGCAATTGCAGTAAAGTCCGAACACTGCCTCTAGTTTTAGTGCAAATAAAAATGGATCTGTTATTATTTCTCTTAAAAAATACCTTTCATCTGTGGAGCTAAGTATATTTTTAGCTACTGTACGTTCTTAATTGCATATTCTCTTATCTTGTATTAATGTATTATTTGTATTAATGCTTGATTATATCGTGCACTGTTGATTTACGTTTTAAGGCGATTTGTGAATTTTGTTGCTGGGATTTTCCTATCAAATAATAATCTATGACGATCTGCCTTTCTGCCAGTGTTGATTGATTCACTTTTCGAGAAATGTTTATTTTTTTATGTTTTGCGTTTGACTGAAGTTATTCTAACAGTAGTAAAAAGTTTTAAGCAGGAAAAACGGTTTAACGATTTGCATTTTTTTCTTTACTTGCCCGATTTTTAATGTGAGCACGTTTTTTTAGGTTTGTTTCGCTTTAAATTTGATTCTCTGTTATGTTTTAATTTTTTAATTATGTTTCTGTTTAATTTTGTTCACCAAAAAATAACGTTTTGAAAAAAATTTATATTACAACATATTACATCATACATTTTCATTTCTGAAATCAATTCGAAAGTGCTAAGAAATGCCTGCCCGACTTTCGTTGTGAGCCACTGTATATAATTCTATTTTCTGAGATTTTTGGTACTAATATTGCTATCATTCCTGATACGCCGATTGACACACACTTGTACACATAAGAAAATTATATGAATATATTTCAAAGATGGGGTAAAAATCTTTCTCGTATCATATCCGAAACATTTTCAAATTTAATTTTGTTTTCATGTAATTTCAAACATTTTTTTCTCAACTAATTTTCTAAGTAATTGAGTAAATTAAATAATGTGATGTCTCCTTATGCTTAAACAAAATTGCATTAATTGCAAATTAGCCCCAAAGTTTTCCTCTTTTCAAATAAGAACACATAATTTCCAAATGTTTTAAAAAAAAAAAAAAATCAAAAAAATTTTCAGACCATTTCTTCCAGTAAATTTTTGGAGGCCTATACGAATAAACGAATTGCAAGCGGCCTTTAGCTTATCAGATTTGGATTTATTAGGTTAACATTAATATAATCCGCAAAAATTAATACTTAAATTTGTCGCTATTCTTGAAATGTTCCCTGCATGGACATCAACTGATTTATTTTTTTTTTCAACATGCATCAGTTCTAGCAGCATGCAAGTTACTAAAATTGAGTTTGGAAACATACTTATTATATGAATTATTAAAATTTTTTTTTTTGTAATTCAAAACGTATGAATTTACAGTAATAAGACTCATTCTCTGTTTGTTTAATTGTTTGGCCTTTATACAAATCTAAACGGCTTAACGGATTTTGCTCAAACTAGACATACCTATTAAGTGCATTCCATCTTAAAATGTTACATACTTAGTTTTTCCACGCCCCCTCTGAAACTTTTCAACTAACAGTATTTTTGTTATTATAAAACATTTTAGTATCGGAGATTTTTGTGTATTTAATTTTAAAAAAATTCTGTTATTTTGACGTCAAAAACACTCACATATCTTCCAAATTATTGAAATTTTCAGTACAACGACTTTTTCATAGAACATCGTTACCTAAGAATGAGAAAAGAACGACATGAAAATCAAAGTTTGGTCTTTCGATGCAAATATCTCCGCTGTCCATTAATATATTTCATTCAAAATTGTTTTGTTCAAAAGTTTAATAAAAGCACTTCACAAAAATAAGTTGAACTGTACCGTCGAGTTTGTGTATATATGTTTTATAGTTTTGTCAAAAAAGGTACAAAATATTGACTTTTAACTGAAAAATTGTTTTTGTTGTAAGAATTAAATCAATTAAAAATTGCACATCTGGCTACCTTTCATATGACATAGCATTTATTTGCAAAAATTCTTCCAGCTTAGTGCAAAAATTATTTTACTGTTTTTGTCATCAAAACAACAAGGGTACCCCCTTTGATTTTTTTCGCGAAATTTATTTTTTCCAATATGTTTTTTTTTTATTTTTTACAAATAAGTCAAGTCTCAAAAATAATTTATGTGAAAAAATTACCCCAATATCTCTTTCTAATCAAAAGGTATGGCTAAAAATCTATTTATTCATATTAAAACTCTATGATCATAATATCTTCCTTATATTAGAACGTCTTTATTTTTGTGAAATGTTGACATTTTAACTCTCCAATCATGTTTGTAAACTTGACTGCATTGCACAAATTTTACGGTTCAACAGCGTACTAACCAACGACGAAAACGCAATGCATTTTTACGGAAAATTTATTTTCGCTTCTGCTTAAAGCTTTAAGCATATAGCTTATAACTTAAAGTTTAGTACGCTGTAGGAACGAAAATTTTTATTAATTTACTTTTCAATTACAAACAATGTTGTTGAACATTTTTTTCGTTGGTTAGTACGCTGTTGAACCGTAAAATTTGTGTTAAAATGTCAAAATTTCGCTGTCTTTTATGGTACTAGTTTACACTAGCTTCACTCAACCGACTCACTTTGACGTCTACAGAAGAGATGAGGAAGTGGGAAGGTAAATGAAGTGAGGCAAGAGTATTAAAAATTTTAAAATTTTTGCGACTCACTTTTATTTGACATTCGGTGAGGCGGTTGAATGAAGCTAGTGTAAACTGGCACATAAGTAGATACATTCAATTGGAGTGGAAATTTGATATTCCACAATAATGTTCGACTAACACATTCAACACACACGTTATGGTAAGTATGTGTCAGTGTAGAGTCTACACCAAAACTTCGCATGTAGAATTAAATGCTTACAAATTTTCGTTCCTACAGCATACTGAGCTTTACTCGTGAAAAGTATGCTCGAAAATGTTCTAAATTAGAAGTAAGCACTGCATAACAAAAAAATAAAAAATAAAATTAACTGGGTATTTCAGCCTTTGGAAGGACTTTAACCTAGCTTCTTTTGATCAAATACCAACACTACCAGCACCGTTAAAATAATTTAGAATAGTCGGTAGCTGTTAGTTTAGTTTCTGCTGCTTTCTTAACTTACACCTTTTTGCTAATTTACATTAAGAAACGACTGCACAATTTTTGCATAAAAAATTAATTCTGCAGATTTAAGAAATTGCATCAACTATCAGACTTAGTTTATTTTATTTTTTATTTTAGACACAAACCAATTGTTATTTTCCAACTGGAAAAACTACTAGAAAATTTAGGAATTTTGTTGTCCATTTTCCTTTTTTTACAAATTTGATTTCCATATGCGAAGTACAAGTAATATTTTTACCAGTAACCAGTAAATTCAGTTTAAAACTAAAAAAACAATTTTTAATTGTGAAAAAACAGTGATAAAATTATTTCTTTGTTAAAAAAAGCACGGTAATTTTTTAATATTTTTAAAGTGGTCTCAAACTTAAAATTCAACATGTTTTCAAAAATTCCAATATTAAAAAAAAAATTTCATCGAGAAGTGTATATTAAAATGTTTATGTAAATGACTCACGAGTATTACCGGGTATATCAGCTAGTAAATATATAAAGAGGAGAATATCTATACATGTTTTGGACTCCATCCATTTTCTAAACATATTCTAGAACCTCACTGCAAGGCTTGATTCTGAATCCCTGGATGTAATATAAGCACGTGAAGCGAAAAAAAATCCAGAAAATTCTCAAAATGATTGAACACCGGTTAAAAAACGTGAATTTGAAGAAGTATAAAATAAAGGTTTCAAATCGAGTTTTCTATTTAAATTTTAGTCATAAAAAAACTTTTGACCATAAGATATTCTAATGTAAAAGCGTTTTCTTAAAAAGAATTTGCCATACGATTTTTTTAGAAATTAGTGCATGACTTAAAAGTAGCCTACTTTATTCAGAATCTCCTACTTTTTTTTTTCGTTTTTGAATCAGAAGCTTTTCCCTCGCATAGATCGCTGCAATTTTCTCAAATTTAAATGCTGCAAGATTGTTAGCAATTTTATTAAGTTTACGGCAAATTAAAAAAATATCCAAATTGGATCATCCTTATTAAAAAAAAAATTATTTTTTTAAGCCGACTTTTGGGAAAGCATTTAGTTTTTATAATTAATTTTACTTTGTTTTCTTCTTGTGTTTAATTACTTTAAAACATAAATTTGCTTATCGCCGAAGTTCATATGCGTTATTGGCTTAAATGCCACTTACCATCTGTTGCTTCGAAGAATGATCTTCGACTAATAGGGATATCATTACTTATCATTCCTCAAATTCTCGTACGAATAACTTCGTAATTTTTTCCATTACATTCTTACTATTTACTAATGGTTTCGTACTATTTATTGTAGTATTAGTTGAGTTTAAAATATTTACAACCGAAATCTTTCAGCATGGTTTGTTAAACACTTACCAAATATAAGGAAATGTATGGTTGTAAGGTGGCCGTATTCTACCGATCGCCCGAAAGCAAAGAAACCGTGGTTCAATACCCAGCTCAGTAGTGGAATTCTCAAACGCGTTAACGACGGTTTTCGATATCGTTAGTAAGTGAAAACTGTCATTACTATGAACGTGGCACGCACAATGACCGATAGCGATAACGATTATTATCGCTAAATTTTTGGGAATTCCACTACAGATGTAATGGTTTTTTTTTTGTTACTAGTAAATGTAAAAAATGTATTCGTACAATATACATTTGTTTTTGTATGAATATGAATAAAATATTTGTAATATGTACCAAACGAATCCTATTCGTGACTGAAAACTACGAATAAAATTCGCAATTATTAGTAATATTTACACACAAAAATTTTTTGAGTGTAAGAATACGTATAAAAAAGTGCCTGTAAACCAAGTCTAAATGAAATGGTATCGTAACTTATCACTGCGACGGGTACAAGATACAATTTAAAAATTCATGCATGGTTAAGCTCAGTTTTATTTATAAATATACTTTAAAAAAGTATTTTTGAGTTCTCTTCAAAATATATTTACACTAGTATTTCCCGTGAGACGTTGATCCTGTAAATATATTAACCATTCTCAGTATAGTTGCCAAAAGTAACCATATGAACTAAATTACCAAATATTAGTCTAATACGATCAAAACCGTGCAAAATGTAGCATTTTTGTGTTTTTGTAGGCGTAGAAAGGGGTGTGGCAAAATTATTTCCCTTAAACCATCTCGTTCTCGAAAAAATCGGCTGCCAAAATTTCAGCCCAATTTAACACAAATCTAGCGCACTTTGCTTCACTCCACGCTGACCCCCCGAAAAGTGAGTGTAACTAAAGTGGGACATGTCCATTTTTAGTGCACTTGCCGAGAATAACCATATAAAACTGTTGAAAAAAAAAACATTTTCATTGGTTTGTGGGCGGTAAAAGGGGACGTGAAAACCAATTTTTAGTACAGTTGCTGTAATAAATCTAAGCCAAACCACAGAAACTAAGCCAATATTTTAGCTTAATCGACCCAGTTGTCAATTTTAATGATTTATCAAAAAGTAGGCGTGGTTATATAGTGATCACGCCTATTTTTAGTACAGTTGCCGAAAGTAACCATACAAACTCAATTACGAAATTTTAGTCTTAAACGGCCAAAACTGCCTGATAGCTTTTTCACTGATTTGTGGGCGGGAAAAGGGGCGTGGCAACTAATTTTTAGTAGCATTACTGACAGTAACCATACAAACTATAGTACTAAATTTTATTCTTAAACGACCCATATCGTGTGAAATATAGCATTTTAATTGATTTGGGGGCGGTAAAAGAGGTGTGGCAAAAATGTGTTTTTTTTAAACCATCTCCTATCTGAAACAAATGGACTGTCCAAATTTCAGATCAATCAGTCCAGTAGTTTTGGAGTCTATAGGCTTCACACAGACAGAGTTTTGCTTTTTATAAAGGGTGTTTTTTATAGAGTGATACAACTTTGAGTTGGCATCACTACCTTATTTGACCACCTATTTAACAGCTGATAATTGTTTTTTGTTAAGTTTGCTTTGATATTTTATTATGGATGACTAACACTAGAGCAACGCCTGCAAATTTTGGAAATTCTTTATCAAAATAATGGTTCTGTTCGTCAAACTTATCGTGCACTTCGTCCATTTTATGGCGTACATAATCGTCCTTCAGAGCTGCTAATTCGAAGAACAATAGATCGTTTTCAGACCACATTTACTGTTACTGATAGTGTGCAACCCGTGAGGCGCCGAACAGTGCGCACTGAAGAATCTGTAGCCGCTGTACAGGAAAGCATTGAAGATGATCCTAATCAATCAATTCGTCGCCGTTCTCAGCAACTGGGGTTGTGTCCTTCCACTTTATGGAAGATTTAACGAAAAGATCTTGGCTTAAAACCTTTCAAGATTCAACTTGTGCAGGAATTAAAGCCAAACGACCATCGTATGCGCCGCCAATTCGGCGAATGGGCTGAAGCGCAAATTGATATTGATTTTGAATTTCCATGGATAATTTTATTTTCCGATGAAGCCCATTTTTGGTTGAATGAGTACTTAAATAAATAAAATTGTCGTATTTGGAGTGGGGAAAATCCACATGCTTTTGTCGAAACACCATTACATCCACAGAAAATTACTGTTTGGTGCGCTTTATGGGCTGGCGGAGTCATTGGCCCATATATCTTCAAAAACGATGATGGTCAGAATGTTACTGTCAATGGTGAACGGTATATGATTCGAAGTTTTTTCGTACCTCAATTAGCTGGCATTAATCTTGCTGATATGTGGTTCCAACAGAACAGAGCCACATACCACACAGCAGGCGCTACAATTAATTTACTCAAGGAAACTTTTGACGAAAACATAATTTCATGAAATGGCCCAATTAATTGGCCCCCAAGATCGTGTGATTTAACCCCATTGGATTATTTTCTTTGGGGTTATAGAAAATCACTTGTCTACGTCGATAAACCACAAACAATTGAACACCTGGAAATCAACATTCGAAGAGTTATCGGTGAGAGAAACGGCCGCAAATGCTGCGAAAAGTTTGTGAAAATTGGTGTTCCAGATTGCGCCTTTTACGCGCCAGCAGTGGCAGCCACATGGCTGAAATCATATTTAAACATTAATGTCATAAAATTTTCTATCCAATGCAACCCGTTTCATTGATATTAAAAATATATAACTATGTTTTATTATGACTTTTACTTGTGTTACTCTATAAAAAACACCCTTTATATATCTTAATATATAAAAGTGTTCACAAATTGAAGTTAACAACAAGTATGAGTGTCCAACTTGAAAATGATCCATCTGCTGTGCTACTTTCAAAGCAATTGCTTGATAGTGGAGAAGGCAAAATTATTGTTAACCCAATGAGCTAGACAATAAAGATACCAGATAGTTTTTGCATCATTGTGCTATCTAGAGATTCATTCCTTCAAAATTGGTTTCCAAACATTCGAGATAATATCAAGAATCCTCGATGGCTGAGTGAAAAAGGAATTTTAGCAGCAAAAAATATCGATGTCGATACCATAAATATCTACATTCAAAACATGTTAGAATCTCCGTCATTTTCATTCAAGTCAATTGATACTGTGGAAAAAGAAGATGAAGCAGTTAATATTTCAACTAAGTTTTTAAATTTGCTTAATTTGCCAGGTCTTTCGAATTCTAAATGAACCAAAACTATGTAACGGAACTCAGTTGACTGTCAAGGCAATTTTCTGAAGCATAATTGAATCAACAATTATCAATGGAAAACTTAAAGGAGAGCATGTTTTATTGTCAAGAATCCTGATGATCCCAACAGATTCTCCCATTGCATTTCAATGCTTACAATTCCCAATTCCTCTGGCATATGAAATGACTGTCAACAAATCTCAAGGCCAGTCAATGTAAACCTGCGGCTTAGATTTAGAAAATTTATGCTTAGCTCATGATCAATTATTTGTAGACTGCTTAAGAGTTAGTAAGCCCAAACAAAAAATATTGTCCACACGTTGGCTTTAAAATTAACAATTACTTACCAGGATCAGACGAACATTGTTGAACAATGAATTTTAAATTTAAATACATATCATACGAAATCTTATGCGCATGCTAAACGTTCAATATATATTGACCGCGATCCAGTATCGCGATATTTATTGAACGTGTAGCATGCCATATTGATGGATCGTGATCCAGATCGCAAAATATTTAAATATTTTGAAATCTAGATCACGGATCTCAAAACTGTCAATGAATATTGAACGTGTAGCATATTTTGTCGTGAATACACGATACAGCAGTAGGCGGTGAAATAAAAATTAGTGGTATTCACGGTTCAGTGCACTTGCCTGTGCAGTTGAGGACTTGTGCAGTTGTCCGGTTAGGTTTTCGTGAACACACTTAGCAATTGTATGAATACTGACGCGATAAATATTGAACGTGTAGCATTCAAGCGCGATCCATCAATCCATGAATTTGGATCACGATCCAAGTATCACAATAAATATTGAACGTGTAGCAGGCGCCTTAGAATAAAAAATTTTTTTAATTAAATATAATCATACGCCCCGATGTACAATGGCTTGATTAACAAAAAAAGAAGGGTTTGTTTGTATTATTATTTGAAAAATTGCACTATTTTAATCAAAACTCTTGCTTGATGAATATTTTGAGAACAACTTTATTTAATCTAAAACATTATCTTAAAATATATATACCAATTAGCATGATCCTTTGTGCATAGCAGTATGAGGAATCTCACGGTAACATCCGTTTTGGCACTTTACCGAAGACTTTAGTGCAAATCTTTTTTTTTATTAGTCCAGATTTGCATGTTGAGAACTCTTGAATTATTAGGATTTTCATTGGTTTTTTCAGCAAACTTCTTTCTATTATTCTTGCCAACAACTTTGTTGAACAAATATATAACGAAAAATCATTTGAAATTGTCTTTAAACATTTAATACAACGCTTCAAAGCAAATAATGTTACTCATACGCAATGTTGATCGAATTTTTCGATTGACTTTTTGTAAGAATCACTCGCTGGAAGCGATTTTTTTACAATTAATTTATTCAGCAAAGTTATTGACCAAAATTATGGAAAGAACTTTGCAAAATAAACCAAAATGAAAATCCTAATGGTTCAAGAGTTATCAACATAAAAATGAGTGCATATCTTGAGTAATTTATGATATATTTAAAAAAAAATGTCTGTTCTAAAATGTTTGGTAAAGTGGTAAAAAAATGTCACCACGAGATTCCTTATACCAAAATTAAGTGAAAAACGCAGTGTTATTGATCCTACTTATTAAAATACATGTTCCTGCTAAATTGTACACTCTTACAACTAAAAACGAAGTTTTTATTAAAAAATTTCAAGAATCAATAAGTTTGAGCGCAACTTACAATTACAATTACAATTTAGAAAGTTTTTTTGACTCTGCCTAAAATTTTTTTAGTTGCAGCTTACGGCTTTTTGATTTAATTTGAAGACATTGAAAAAATTTTCACTGAGGACGCCCATGAACTTAATATTCTAAGATTTATAGTGAGTTTTATTAGGATGTTCCCGATTAATATAATATGGTTTTCTTGTAGAATATATACTATAGAGAATCCTCTTGACTTTTTTCTTGTTTACAAAGTACTTTTCTTTGTGTAATTAGAAGCATTTGTTTATTCTAATTTGTTCTAATTTCTTATAGCTTGTTTTATCATCAAAAGATAAATTAATAAAATAAAAATCTTAAAAACCCTGAGAGATGGTCTCAAAAAGTAGAAAATATTTTTAGTGACCTAATAAATGTTTGTCAATAATAAATATTGCATGCATGGTTATCTTCATTTTCCGTACATTTCGGAATGTTATTTATTTTTATTAAACACATTCCATATCTAAAATTTTTAATACGGGCAACATAAAAACAACAAAACTAATAACATAACACGCTTTTACTTGTGGAGCCTTTTCGCTATTTACATGCATATTTAAATAGCATACTTTTTGAGCGAAAATTAATAAACACAGCTTAGCTATGACAATAACGGTATTTCATAAAGCCACTTACAAAGAATGTGCCTACAAAGAATGCACAAAACTGCCTACACTATAAAAGTTGAGAATATTTCATAATGGAAGGTGGTGAAAGTAATGAAATGATTTTTAATTAAACGATAAGGATGAAGCACCTTTAAAAAGAAATAATTATGAGCGCTTAACTGCACCACAGTCTATACAAAATAAATGGTAAACAGCACACTTTTACATTCCTTCCCAATTGCAGGAAGTTGGGATCAGGGGCGTACCGAGGCTATTTTGATTGGGAGGGTATCAATGTATCTCGGCCGACTGGATACACCTAAGTCCCGATTTTTTTTAAATACAACATAGTTGAATTATATAAAGTTACTCATCCTTTCGATCAATATAAATAAATCTTAAGGGGTCTTTTTAATTTGAACGGCTAAAAAAAACACTTTGTAATTATTTTTACTAAAAACTTTTTTAATGATAAAAAAAAAATTGTGTACATCAAAATACATATAATTACGTATGGTTTGAATTTTTTTTTTGTTCTGCTTTCTTTTCGCAATTTGGACATCATTTTTCGAATCCAAATAGGTGGCAACGATTTCTCAGCTTTTACAACAGATAACTGAAAATTTTTTTAGTTCATCTAAACGATAATACTTGAAACTATAAGATTACGTATAATCAGCCAACTAGACCTTATACCTGTTTTTGGCGCCATTTTTAAAACAAAAATTTAAAAGTACCCTATTTTTTAAATTTCTAACACTCTAAAAATTCGAGTTTAAAGTTTAAATAGAAGATTGCAGGTAAAAATCTTAGAGATTTTACAATAATAGGTTAGGTTAATCCGGATGCCTTCGTGAAGGCTCACATAGACCAATTCAGGTCCTTAGTGGCACCGGTAGCGAACAAAAGGAACATTTGTGTTTATTTAAAGTCTTTAAAGATTTGCGTTGAATTCGCAAACCTTAGGAGGGATTCCAGAGATACTTTGGTTACATCTTTGAGCGACGGGAATGTTGATGAGCCTAGGTATTTTAGTCTCGATCTAAGTAGGGCGGGACATGTGCATAGTAGGTGCTCCAGGGTCTCCACTGTGCCCGGTTTCTTGCACTTCTTGCAGTTGTCATCCGTGGTGATACCAAGCTTCCTCGCGTGGGCTGCCGTCATGCAGTGACCAGTGAGCATGCCCACTAGTGTCCTGCAATCTTTGAGCGGGCGAGCCAAGAAGAACAGAGTTCGGTTTTCGCATTGTGCATTGCACATGATTTTCGAGATTTTGCACGATGTCGTATCTCTCCATCTACGATTCACTGTTTGTGTGGCTCTTCTTTCGAGGTTCCTGTACAACTCTTGTAGCGGAGTAAGTACATGTTCTGCGAGTTCTGATTCCAGTCCAGCGACTTCCTTTGCTAAACTATCTGCCATCTCGTTTCCCTCAATGCCCTGGTGGCTAGGGACCCAGTAGATGCGCACTCTTTTCGAAGCGCATAGTGCATCTAGTGCATCTCTGCCAGCCATGACACTTTTGGACTTGATGCTAGCTGAGCGCATGAATTTGATCGCCGCTTGACTGTCAACGAAAATGGTGTTGATGTAAGAGTGTTGTGTGTCCATGCTGAGGGCTATCTCAGCAGCCTTCCTTATGGCAAATATTTTATTTTTTATTTTTATTTATTTAAAAATATTGTTGGCATTTAAGACTTGAGTCTTTTGCACGCCGCATTTTTAAAATCAATAACAACAATATAATACTTATATACTAAACTATTTAAAATTTTATAACTAAGATTATTATCATTAATGACAGAAATTCTCAACTCATAAAATGATACCAATAATTTTTTTTATTAGAGAAAATGTTAACATTCAAGAATTAATTATCATGTGCATGTCACAGTGAAAAAGATATTTAAAACAATTGAAAATATTTTTAAAAGATTTGACATTAATATAAATTGACTAATTAAATAATTCACTTGCGGTGAAAAAATGCTAGAGGTAGAATAAGAGGTTGTGTTAGAGCTTAGACTAAAAATGAAGTTATATGAAGTTAAGAAAAATATTTGAGTATTAATTGCTCAAAGGCTAATCTATTTGAGACTAATTTTATATGGTTGGGCAGTGAGTTCCACAGCCTTATTGCGCTAACGAAAAACAGTCTACTTGAGGCTGTATAATTAAAACGCGGTATTAAGAGATTCAGATTTCTACTTGATCTGCAGAACTGAAGTCTTGCAAAGAGATATCGTGGACATTGCGAGTATATTATTTTATGCAAGAAAATGCAGTTGCTTGCTTCGAAAAGATTGTTCAGACTACGGCCAAGTAATCGAATGGAAAATGAGGAGACATGGTCATGCATCTGCAGACCATAGGCAAAGCAAGTAGCATTATTCAAGGCAACTAACAGTTTATGTGAGGATTTTGAGTCCAGCTTGCTATACACGACTTCTGAGTATGTAATTATTGGCATTAAGATCTGCAGGACAAGCTTACGTTTTGTTTCGGTGGGAACAAACGGTGCAGTCATTCTTAAGTTTCTTAATACATAATAGACCTTACTTACACACATATTAGTATGATCCTCACAGAAAAGAGATGAATTCAGGATAATACCTAGGTTTTTTACCTTTCTTACAACTTTTAACTCAGTGTTATTTAGAATAATCGGAGGAAACTCAAGATTGAAGAAAGGTGTTTTGGTAATTGGCAAGACACATGATTTCGAGGGGTTTAGTGCAAGCATATTCTCCCTAGCCCATTCCACTACTAATTTTAAATCATCATTTACTCTTGCGCACAAATCCTCAACAAGCCCTGTGGGTCTTGACATATATAACTGTAAGTCATCAGCATAAGCATGCATGGATACATTCCCACATTTCAAAAAATGTCATTGATGAACATGGCAAACAAGAGTGGTCCCAAGACTGACCCTTGAGGGACACCACAAGAGATTTGCTTATACACAGATAAATTGTTGCCTAGGCTGACTCTTTGGGACCTTCCATTTAAGTAACTACTTAAAAGGCGAACTGATGGCTCAGAAAATCCGAACTGCAATTCAAGTTTTTTGCATAAGATACTATGGTTTACAGTGTCGAAAGCCTTAGAGAAATCGAGAAGGCAAAGCAAGGTTAGATCACCATTATCGAAAGGAGCTCTAATGTCATCCAAGATATTAACTCTAGCTGTTGAACAACTATGGCCTTTACGGAAGCCTGACTGAAAATCAGACATAAGGCCCAGAGATAGGATATGTTCACTTATTTGCTCCGCCATAAGAGCCTCACATGCTTTCGAAATCGATGACAACAAGCTGATTGGTCTGAAGTCACCAGGCTCGCGTGCATTTGCAATTTTCGCAATCGGAACAATTGTAGCCACTTTCCAGCTGCCAGGAAAGCACGAGGTAGTGATGCAATGGTTGATGATATGAGCAAGTGGACTGACCACATGGGGCAAAATAAGCTTAATGAAGTTGATCGACACACTGTCTTCACCAATGGAATTCGAACTGATTTTTTTAATGCAGCGGGCAACATCTAGCTCATTTATAGCTCTAAAACTGAAATCATGCGGTAACTCAACAGGCACTATGCTATTAATGTATTCGGTATTATCATCTCTCAACGAGCTCGCAGTGAAATAATCATTCAGTAGATTTGGATCAGTACGGCAGACTTCAGAGCCTTTATTGCAGATACCAATACTTTTTAGATTTTTCCATAACTGTTTAGAAGATAGATTTCGCTAACACGCGTGGTTAGCTAGGGGCAGGTTGTGTTGGTGACCTGTCGTGTACACAGGAGAACATTGAATTCAAAAAGATTTAAGATATTCACCCTTATTCTTGAATCCGCGTCGAGTAAATATCGTCGTCGAGAGCTCACTTTCACCAAAGAATTGTCGTCGAAGATCATTTCGACGATCAAAAATTTCAACATTTATTTGACGACATTTGCTCAATAATTGACATGAACAACCACTGCAGGTCCCAACGTCGAAATTGAAAGTTTCAAGAATATAACAATTTTGATTCGACGTCGTTTTGAGAGCGAGCGCGGGTTCAAGAATAAGGGCCATTATCAACAAAAAATTTTAGCCTGTCATCAACTGAGCTAAAGAACGAACAATCTGTCCAGTTTATTTCAGATAAATCCCCATAAAGTTTGCCAATATCAACAGATTTAAAGTTGCGATATGTGAAGCAAGTTTCAGAAGCAATAGGTGCAAGATTTATGATAAATGTGCCGAAAATTAGGTCATGGTCTGAAACAAATGACATCTGGTTAAAAAGGAGTACAAACGATACATCAGATGTTACGAAGACATCAAGTAAACTGGGGCAGGCATTGTTGGAAAACCTTGTTGGCAACGTTGTGTTAACTAAACTTAGTCCAACTTCGGCTAGGCAATCCAAAAAATCTGTGCTAAGATTATCATTAGCCAGAATATTTATGTTGAAATTACCACAAAGGATATAATGATCAAAATCAATAGCACATCTAGATATATCATCAAACAGTGGTTTAAGGCTACAGCTGCGGTTCGGGTTGTACACACAAGAGAGAAACACTTGGGTCCTATTGTCGAATATTTTAATATTTAAGTATTCAACATCGGTGCCACATGATTTCCCTAGCTCTGAAACATTTAAATTTTCCCTGCAGAAAATTGCTACTCCTCCGCCTTTTTTATGAGACCTATCATTACGGTATAATTTAAAATGATGCATGTTCATAAACGAGTTATCAACATCCTCATGAAAACAGGTTTCTGAAACACATATGACGTCAACGGAAGAATTTTCAAAAATATACTTCACGTAATCCATTTTATCATCATTTAGACTTCTTGCGTTGAAGTGAACAACCTTGAGTCCAGATTTCTGCTTGCACAGAACCTCAATCATAGTTTTACTATTTTCGTTAGCGCTGCTGCCTGTATTATTGGCACCAATCATATACATACATGAACAACAAAACACATGCAAGCACAGTAAGCAATTGATTTAAAAATAAAAAGATTAGAGAAAGTATAGATACAAATATAAACGAGAGATATTTCCGCCTGGAAGATACTGCAGTGGTTCGGCAGTTTATATGGCTGCCTTATATTAGGCTCTGCGCAATACACCGCCGCACCTACCCCCGTAGTCATTTTGGAGCCGTCCGTAAATATGTTGACCGCCTGCTGTGCTTGTTCTATACCTTTGCACCAGTCATTTGGTCCCAGAAGAGTTCGAGCTTTGGAATTGACTATCGTGCGAGGCACCATGTAGTACGTGCTGCTAAGTAGATCCTTTCCGATTGTACAATGTCCAAAATTTTGAATGTGCATGTTGAATGCCGCCGTAAGGCGTTGTGCCGTTTTTCCGGCTATTAATTTTGCGTGTATGTCCAGGGCATACTTAGAATGGTTTCAAGCGCTTTAGTTGGAGTTGACTTCAGTGCCCCCGTGATGCATAGCGCTGCCTGCCGCTGAGTTTTCTCCAAGTGCCTGAGGAATGTTGATTTGTTCACAGCCGGCCACCACACAATAATCCCATAGAGTAGAATAGGATGCACTAACGTTACATAGATACAGTGCATCAGAAAGGGTGAGAGACCCCAGGTACTGCCTAGCATCTTCTTGGATGTGTATAGCGCAATGTTGGATTTCTTCACCCTTTCTTCCACGTTGGTTTTCCATGACAGCTTGCTGTCCAGGACGACTCCTAGATATATTGTGTGAGTTTTCGGTATGAGACGTATATCGTTTAATTTCGGTGGTATCCACTGTGGTATCTTGTACCTTTTCGTGAACAGAACCAGATCCGTTTTCTCTGCATTAATACTAAGACCGACTGAATTTGACCATCAAAGTACATCTTTGAGTGTGCTCTCCATTATGGAGCTTACTGTTGATAGACATTTCCCTACTATACAATAATTATACTTATGTCATCTGCATAGGCAGTTATCCTCGGGACTCTACCTGCGAACTTTTCGAGTAGTTCATTAACTACAAGATTCCATAGTAGTGGCGAGAGGACCCCTCCTTGGGGTGTCCCACTGCGAGCTTCCCTTACCATGGATTTAGAGCCCCACTCAATCCGCATTTTTCTGCAGCTTAGCAACTTGTCTAACCATAGGTTTATTGCTGGTGGTGCCTCTATTGCACGTAATCCACTAAGGATTGCGGTGGTTGATACATTGTTGAATGCACCTGAGATGTCTAGAGGGCTTTTTCTAGGGTTACTACTAGGGAATGTAGTGCCGTTTCAACCGATTTCCCTTTCGTGTATGCGTGCTGGTTGGTTGATAACTGGATTGAATTGTTTCTTAGGTGCAAGTCAATCAGTTTCTCGAGCGTTTTGAGTACAAAGGAGGTCAGACTTATTGGCCTGTAGTCTCTCGGATAGAGATGGCTGCTCTTACCTGCCTTCGGTAAGAACACAACCTCATAGGTCCTCATAGGTACATAGTTTAGCCTGATGCATCCGTTAAATATATTCTTCAGCCATGGGACGACTTGCGATTTGGCCGTTTGCAACATGGCAGGAATTATACCGTCTGGTCCCGGAGATTTGTGTCCCGAGAACGAGTTTATAGCCCATACGATTCCGTCTGACGTTATTAAGTCGTGTGGAACCAGTAACGGGGTTGTCCTGTGTCCTCGTATTAAAGCAGTGTTTGGAGCTTCGGTACAGCCAGGAAAATACGCCTTTAAAAGCACCTCGAGAGATTCCTGACTGCTCTCCGTCCACTGGCCATTGTCTTTGCGTAGCTGGCTCTGATTGGAGGGCTGCTTTGAGAGTAGCTTCCTGAGCCTTGCTGTGTCCGTAGTTTTTTCTATGCTTGAGCAGAAGTTCTTCCAAGAAAGTCCTTTTTCTCTGCGTACGTTTGTTTTAAAAAGTTTGTTCCTAAATTTGTATTCCCCCCAAATTTCCTCTTGGTCAGCTATTTTAAAGAAATCTTTTAGGTCGCGTCTTTGCTCGTAAGATCTGGACTCCACCATGGTGGTCTGATCTTACGCTTTGTTCGCGTGGGCTTACAGGTGGAATGATAGGCCTTGAGAAGATGGGCCGAGAGAATCTTCAGGGACCTTTTAATGCCCTCTTTCGTATTAATTTGTTTGGGAGCTGGTAATTTGGTCTCAATGATGCTTCTGAAGCGGTTCCAGTTAGTGTTTCTGGGATTTCTAAAGATCTTTTGAGTTGGAGTGTAATTAAAGCTTATGCTGAAGCTAATATAATTGTGGTCTGAGAAGGAGGGCTGTGCTAGCACCCTCCAATTTGTGACCAGAGTGTTGTTGTCGGAGGATATCGTTAGATCTAACACAAAAACAAATATAATGCAAAACAGTTTCAGCTCAAACGGCCTTTTTCGTTAATCTTTGGTACAGTTTTAAGAAATCCTGAAATTTTTAACCCACATATAGTAACACTTTTCAATCTTTCGCTTTTTTTCAAGTGAAGAAGATACTTTAAAGGCAGTTTTCATATCGTTACCTCTATCAAAGTAAATAAAATAAAAGTATTTCAACATTATCGAATCAGCATTTAAAAATTTAGTTTCGGTTTTGTTTTAAAAATTCATAGTTTATATGTATTAAAAAATAAACAGGGCTTTTAATTCCATTTTCAATTTTTCCTGTAATTTTTTAAATGAATAACATTTAATTAATGTACAAATTAATAAATTTAAATTAAAAATACAAACTTAATTTTTAAGTATAACATTTAAATATTAATTCCTCTTTTTTTTAAGGTAGCCCATTGCTGCGCAATATTATCTAAGTAAATGAGATACACTATATCCTTTTCCAATGAAAGTATTAATAAGTCAATAAGACGTGAGTCACTTTGCGTGGTTCTTAAATTATTTTTAACTTACTTTAATTTGCTGAACATTCTCTCATTTCCTGAAACAGTAAAAGGCACTGTGCACAGCAAACGCGACATTTTGTTTAAATGCTGGAAGAGATTTTTTTTTATTGCATTTTGAAACATTAGCTGAACCCGATAGAGTTTCTACGCCTTCGTATAGATCATAAAATACTTCAAATTCCGCTTTCAATTGAAGTAAATCCAACAAACAATTTTTTGGTTACAATGTTATTGATTCTAGAATTCACTTTTGGGACAAGTTAGTAGAAGATAGAATTGGATTAAAGAGTTCATACAGAGGCTTTATTGTTTCTAAGCCACTGCTTAATTTATCTAGCATCAGTGAGGTTATCTTAAATTCTCTTCTGTAAAAATAGTTTATCGAAAAATAAGCCGCGTTGGCATTGTTATCATCTAAACGTTTCGGCGCAAGACGACGGCGATGGCGAATTGAGAATTCCTTCTCAGCATAAACATTAAAAGATTTTAACAATGCCAACAGCACTACTAGTTAGGTTATTCGTATCTTCAGAGTCTGCATTTATTATTTCTAATGATTTAAGGGCACAAGAATAAATGCCATAGCATTTAAAATATCCAGTTCAACGGCTTCAAGAGATTCAGTCAGGAGTTTCATATTTACTTGCACATTTTTAACAAAAACAAGACTTATAATAGAGTCTACAGAAATGAGTTGGTTTGATAGCGAATATGCAGCACTTCGATTCCACTTGTCAATTTTCTTAGAGCTTTGGGAAATTTCGTTTAAAACAATGACATAGAGCGATGCTTTAATCTATAGTAATAAAACTCATTTTCTGTTTGTTTGTTTGTTTGTTTGTTTGACCTTTATACAAATCTAAACGGCTCCACGGATTTTGCTCAAACTAGGTATACATATTAAGTGCATCCCAACTTAAAATGTTACATACTTAGTTTTTTGCCACGCCCCCTCTGAAATTTTTCAACTAACGGTAATTTTGTTATTATAAAACTTTTTAATATAGGAGATTTTTGTGTATTTAATTTTAAAATTTTTTTGTTATTTTGACATCAAAAACACTCACATATCTTCAAAATTGGAGAAATTTTCAGTACAACGACTTTTTCATAAAACATCGTTGCCTAAGAATGAGAAAAAAACGACATTTTTTTGTTCAAAAGTTCAATAAAATCACATCACAAAAATAGGTTGAACTGTACCGTTAAGTCAGTGTATATATGTTTTATGATTATGTCAAAAAAGGTCCAAAATATTGACTTTTTACTCAAAAAATGACTCAAAAATTGTTGTTGTTGTAAAAATGAAATCAATTAAAAATTGCACATCTGGCTACCTTTCATATGACATAGCATTTATTTGCAAAAATTCTTCCAGCTAAGCGCAAAAATTATTTTACTGTTTTTTGTCATCAAAACAACCCTTTGATTTTTTTCGCGAAATTTATTATTTCCAAAATGTTGTTTTTATATTTTTTACAAAAAAATCAAGTCTCAAAAATAATTTATGTGAAAAAATTACGCCAATATCTCTTTCCAATCAAAAGTTATGGCTAAAAAATTTTTTTTTCATACCAGACCATTAATAAAACTGAGTTTTATTTTCAAAATCTCTATATAAGTTGAATCTAAGAAAGCAGTTGTATGTCTAGAGTAATTATGAAAATTTTCGTTTATTTTACATTTATCTTCCATATAGTAATCTACTTAGTTTTTTGCCTCCCCACCTCCCGCCCCCCTCCTGCTAAATTTGTTTTGTTGTGATGGCTCTATTTTTTCTCACTATTGATTCACCGTTGTCACTCAGTTCTTTATCAATGGTACTTTAAATGTTTTATATATATCACCATTTCATCGAAAAGATGACTGTGAATAAGAATGCTGTAAAAGGTAATTTTTTCATGTGAAATTTGTTATATGAACAATATTGCCGAAAGTCAAATTTCCACGCCAACTAAATGTACCGACATATAAAAGACAGCGAAATTTTGAAATTTTAACTCTAGATATGTCGGTAACTGTTACTCAACTGTTTACGTCGATAATATTGTAAAAGTTTGCTGTATATAGTATAATTGGAAATTAAAAAGCGTCTGCTTTCTTAACTTACACCTTTTTGCTAATTTACATTAAAGCTGCTTCTAGACGACACTACAATGTCTTAAGACAAATTTTCATGTGACGTCAAATTGTGTCCGATGTGAAAAATATTTTTCAATTTGCTTCCACACGAACGTTTTTTCTGTGAGACAAAAGTGTAAACAACAATAGCTGTTTATGCCAAAAAGAAAATTCAAAAAATGGATTCAGAGACAACCGTTAAATTAATGCTATTAAAAAGAGAAACAAATATAAAAAAAGAATAGATACAGAACATTGTGGAGCCGTGCATGGCTTTTGGCAAGAAATAGCCCTATGAGCTTAAGAACTCCTGCCTTTGGCAGCCCGCAGAGTAAGCACCGAAGCAGGCAGGCAGGCAGACAGGCCCTGCGAAGAAACAAGATAGAAATATTTGTTCTCTCTTGTTCACATAGTTTTCCTGTGCCTGTCTGCCTGCCTGTCTGCTTCGGCGCTTACTCTGCGGGCAACCTTAGGCCATTCAAACTGAAATAAAACAAGGTATGTTTTTGCATTTATGTATATTATATAAACATTTTATTATAAAACTTACTTTTATGCAGTTTTTCGCCATATGAAAAAACAATATTTTATGCAATGAAACATTTAATTCATATAAAAACAAACCGCACATGTTGTTTTTCCTTAAAATCAACCCTGTGTCACATAGAGTGTCATAAGAAAATAGAAACAATTCTAAAAATTAATGTGTCTCTGAAAGTTGCAAGACATTGTCACAAGACTCTGTTTTCGAGCTTCCACACGATGTGACATTAAATTTGAGACGACTTTTTGGGCATGTCTTAAGACAATGTCATATCGTCTGGAGGCAGCTTAAGAAACGACTGTACAATTTTTCGCATAAAAAAAGGAATTCTGAAGAATTAAGAAATTGCATCAACTATCAGACTCAGTTTATTTAATTTTTTATTTTAGACATAAACCAATTGTTATTTTTCAACTGGAAAAACTACTAAAAAATGTAGAAAGATTGGTGTCCATTTTCCTTTTTTTTACAAATTTGATTTCCATAAGCAAAGGGCAAGTAATATATTTACCAGTAACCAGTAAGTTCAGTTTAGAACTAAAAAACAGTTTTTGATTGTGAAAAAACAGTGATAAAATTATTCCTTCGTTAAAAAAGCACGGTAAATTTTTTAACTAATATTTTTATAGTGGTCTCAAACTTAAATTCAACATTTTTTTATACAAAATTCCAAAATTAAAAAAAAAATTTAATCGAGAAGTGTATATTAAAATGTTGATATAAATTACTCTTGAGTAACACCGGGTATATCAGCTAGTAATAAATAAATTTTGAATGCAGATTTAAAAATGGTGTTCTTTTTGCCATCATCTCGAGTTTAAAAGTTAAGACGGACCTTTTTTCAATAGTTTGACTAAATCCTTTAAATTCATTATTTATTTATTTATTATAATTGTATTTAAATAAAAATGTTAAGTCTATGAAATTAAAGATTTTACATCAGAGCTCTTGAGCTAAGAAAATTGCTTTAAATATATTGACCGATTTCAATCGTCATTAAATTTTTTATTACAAATTTTGGGTATTTCTAGATAAAAATTTCAATCTCAGAAAGTTCCACAAAAATGTACTAATTAGGTTTTAAAATGGGCAATGTGTGTGGCGACTGAGTAAGCCTTTGTTTGTTTGGTCTTGTTTTATTCCACTTATTTTTTCAACTTTTTGACAAGGTGTTTGTATCAGGGACTGTTATCATTAAGCTATATCCAAAAACTTAAGCATTAATCATTATTTTGTGATTTTCAAGTTTTTGCTCAGATATAAAAATAGTAATCTGATTTTATATTTTAAATCTTATATAAAAATCATTAATTTTTTTTTGTCAAAGAAAAATATCATTTTCGGTTTTAATTTTTGGTCAAGGACACGGATGCACAATTGAAGTTAAAATGGTCCATTTGGTCTGCTGTTCTCTTTAACATTACTATGCATTACTATTTCCGTACTTTTTTAACAAAATTTATACTACTTTTCTGAAATTTTTCTGCATTTTGTCACAAAAGAACACTGGATTGGTTTACAACAATTCAACGCTGATACGACTTAAAATGAGTTAGCCGAGTGAAGTTTGTTTAAGGTACGACTAAAAGTGAATTGGCCGACTCAAGATAGTTTTGGGTATGAATTAAAACGAAATAGCCACTAAAGTTGGCTTTTGTTATGAAAATGGCAATAAAAGGCACGAATGGCTTTGATTCGTTCATAATTATTGTTTATAAAAATCAATATTTTAAAAAATTTTAGTAAAAAAATACAATTAGGCCGACTAATAACCGTCTAAAAAAAATTTAGGCCGTTATAAATACCTTTGGCTTAAGTAAAATACTTAAGTATTTTATTTCGAGTCCTGGCACGGGTATAAGCGGATTATGAAAAAAATTTTTGTTTAATTGATTTTAAAGATTTTTTAAGATTAAAAATTTTTCTAAAAAAGTAAGGAGAGTAGTCTACCCCCTTACCTCCCACTAGTTACGCCCCTGGTCAACCAAGGACAAGCCCATTGCTAGCGAAATACTGCGAAATACAAAATTTACATCAGACTTATTTAAACCCAAAGGAATTCTTCTACTATTGACAATAGCAATAGCAGCTTTTTGTTTTAGAAATTAAATGATAGATTTTTCGCTTGAAGGCATTCTGAGCATTGTTTAAATAATCGACACATTTCGTAAAGGGAGCAAGTTTAAATTTAAATTCCATACAAAGCATCCATATCAGATGAAGCATGGTTAAACCCAAACGTCTAACATTTTGCTATATCGAGAAAAAGTGTCAAATTGATGTTTTTTAAGGATATTTTACTATATGCGTGACTTTTAGTATGCGTGTGAATATTGCAAAGTATTGACAAAGAATAGAAACTTACTCTTCACTAACAATATTTTGGGTGTGCATTTAAGAGGTAAACTAAAATATCATGGTTGAGGGAAAGTCGCCTGTTGGCATTTGTTTATAGTTAATATGAATGCTGAACACGTTTTGCGCTTCAATAAATTATATATAAACGATCATTAAGGACATCATCACTGTTACAGTACGGTTACTTCGGGTAATGAGGAATATGCGGCTAATGTGGAACCCCCATCTATTTCGCAAACTAAATCTTATTTGGCAACTCTATCTATTTGTACACACAGTTTACACAAAAATATTCGCAGCACGTGCTTGGCAATACATAAAGGTGGTGTTACCGTTAGTTTTCAGTTGGTGTGTGAATGAAAAGTTGACTTTTTTGTGCGCACATTCAAACAAGTGTTTTGTTCTAAATATAACAAGTTTATATAGGTTTTTAACTAAGATATGGGCTATTCTACGATACTTTGCATATTTAGCCGCTGAGTGTTCTGTGAAAAATGTTTGTAAGCACTTCAACGAAATAAGTTTCTAGGGAGGGAAGGTGTATTTTAATATCTTATGTCATAATCTGACTGTGTAATTGCATATAATTTAATGGCTTCAGACATGGGCGTCAGCAGGATTTCTTCTAGAGGGGGCAGGTCAAAGACAAAAAAGGTCTAGAATGAACATAAAGAAAATGTAGCCTATATAGTTCTATTTGAGGAGAGTTTTGGTACTAATTACACATAGGAAAATCCGATATATGTTAAAGATGGCGTAAAAATCTTTCTCGTGTCATGCTCGAAATATTTCCAAATTTCATTTTATAATTTTGTCATATAATACATTTCAATAATTTTTTTGGTTAAGAAAATTACATAATGTGAGGTCTCATTTATTTTGAAATGAAATCGCATTAATTACTTTTGAGTCCACAAGTTTTCAACTTTTCAAATAAGAATACAAAAATTTGCCAATATTAAACAATAAGGGTTCTCATCTAAGCATGTAAACATGAACACATGTATAGCATTTAAACTTTTGATGAGCGATAAAGTGTAAATAGCGTAAATGTCGACAAAATGGCGGCTGCGGCTGCGACAACATTGTGACTTTTTTAAATTTTAAACCTTTCAAAAACCTTCATTAACAGAGAAAAATAAAAAAAACGTGTTCATATTTACTTCAACTACTTTAAATATGTAATAATTAGCGCCAAAGACAACCCTCATTCACACACGTAGATTTACTTGCTAGTTTACACTACAAAATAGGCTCGGAAATGATGTAAACTCACGCCCATACAAATTTTGACAGATAGTTTACGCGCATGTAAGTTCACAAGGTTTACAATGGTTACGGGTCGGTTGCATGCTAAGATGAGAACCCTTAATATTTTTATATTTTTTGGAAAACTGAAAAAAACAAACAAAATTTGTAGGCCATTTTTTCAACTTTGGAGGTATATAACTTCTAAGCCAATTGGGAGCGGCCTGAAATTTTTAAGATTTGGAGTGAGGAAGTCAAAATCCATATAATCCGCAAAAATTAAAAATTAAAGTTTCGTTATTCTTTAAATGCTTCCCGCATGCTATGGGTGATATTTTTGACCGCATCTCACAACGCATTGACACCAATCCACAACATAATTATTATATGAATAATTTAAAAAAAGTTTTTTTTTTCAAAACATGAATTCAAAATGAAAAATTCAGAAATGAATAAGTATATTTCTAGGTTGTGGGTTCAATACATTTTCTTAACATATTCCAGAACCTCCCTGCAAGGTTTGATTCTGAATCTTGAAATTAATATAAGCACGTGACGCTAAAAATACCTGAATTTTAAGAAGTATTTCATGGAAGTTTCAAATCAAGTTTGCTATTTACATTTAAGGAATAAAAAAACTTTTGACCATAACATATTCCAATGTAAAATTGTTTTCTTATCTGAAATTTTCATACTATTTTTAAAAAAATTAGTCTTTGATTCAAAATTGGCCTATTTTAATCATAATTTCCAAATTTTTTCTTTTTCTTTTGAATTAAAAAGCCTTGCCATCGCCTAGATCGCTGCAAATCTCTCAAATTTAAATGCTGCAGGATTGTAAGCTATTTTTATAAATTTAGGAAAAATTAAAAAATTTTCAAAATTGGATAATTTTTATGACAGAAAGATTCTGCTTTTTATGCCGAATTTTTGGAAAACATTTATGTTTATAAAATTTATTTTGCTTTGTTTTCAGCTTGTTTACAAGGAGACTTCAAAACATAAATTTGCTTTTTGTCAAAGTTTATATCCGTTATTAAATTAAATGCCCCTTGCTATCTGTTCCTACGAAAAATGATCTTCGACTAATAAGGGATATCATTCTTTAACATTTTTCAATTTCTCGTACGAATAACCTCTTAATTTCTTCCATTACACTCGTAGTATATACTAATGGTTTCGTACTATTTACGAATTAAAAATAATATTAGTAGAAAACATTCATTCGTAGGTTGAACATATGCATTATTCGTAGAATGTACGAATTATTAGTTGAGTTTAAAAAATCCAAAACCGAAATCGTTCAGCCTGGTTTGTCGAAAAATTACCAAATAAAACGATGGTTAAGCGCACAAAAGTGAGTAGTCAAAATTTTTAAATTTCCAAAAAAATATTTTTATTTTTTTAAATAAATGTATTGAAAATAAGCATTTCTGAAAATTTAAAATTTTTCACTTTTCACTTTCATGGGCTTAACCATCGATAAAGAAATGTATGATTGCAAGGTGGCCGTAACCTACTGAAAGAGTAGCTGACTTGTAAACTAAAGAACCATGGTTCAAACCTGAGCTCAGACAGAATGTTTTTTTTTCATAATTAGGTATTAGGATCATTCGTAAATGTAACAAATTTATTCGTACTATATACATTTTTTTTTTGTGCGAATACGAATAAAATTTTCGTAATATGTACTAAACTACGTCCATTCTACGAATTATATTAGCGGCTTAAAATTACGAATAGAATTCTTCGATTTAAAAATGCATGATTTAGATCAGCTTTATTTATAAATTAAGATAAAAAAGTATTTTTGTAATTTTTTCAAAATATATTAACATACATAATGAACATATCGTCATATGAAATCAAAAAAGTCATAAGTTGAAGTCGAAAATAATAAAACTCGGCTAGGTTAAACTCAGAACAAAATAATTTTTTTTTAAAGCAATATTCCTATCATTGAGGTCTTAAACAGATAAAAAAACATACCTTCGATTTTTACTTGCGCTTGTTACGTTTTGCAAGCTTGTACACAGAAAAAATTGTTTTGCTCCTGTCCGACACACTATCTTTTTTTTATAATCCCCTGAAGGTTTTTCAACCCCTTACATCTTTGTCTTTTAAACCTTCTTAAAATTATTGTCATTAAAGCCATAAAAAGGTAAAAAAACATACATGTGATTTTTGTCCGTTTGATTGGTTTCTTATAAAAAAGGCCAAAAAATTTTTGTTTGATTTTCTTTGGCACAAAATAGAAAATTCAACTGACTTTAATGTCAAATATCTCGATAAATTTATTTGTATCATATTGGTTCATTTTTTTTCATAGGCTGTATTTCTTTATTCATTCCAGATGTTCGAAATGACTGTTTTTGTTTCTTTATTCAGTTTTGATTATCCAGAATATTCTTTTTGTATTTCTTTATTCTTACGGAATATTCAGAACGCGCTCTTTTTATACTATCAGCTAAGGTAGAATAAAAAGAATATTCCTTGTATGTGAGGTTATATTCGATTGTTTGAAGTAAAACTTCGTTAATTGAAAATGGAAAAATTTTTTACATTAAATGTTTTAGATTGCTTTGTTGCATTATTATTTTTTAAATTTTATCTAGTGTATTTGTTGTCTTAAATTAAATACGAAAAATATGTTTCTGGTTTTAATAAAAACAAAATTTTCTTTCTTTTCCAATACTGTTTCTTTATTCATTCTGTTCTGGATAAACAACAATCTATTCTATTCGTTCTCTCCTTTATCTGGAATGAATAAAGAAATACACCCATAGAACCAAACGATTTGATTTAAAAAAAAGTGTTGCCAAATAGATATAAAAATTACTTTTGATATGTCCAATATATTGGGTAAATCCGCTCCAGTGGCGGATTTAACAGGTGGGGAAAAGAGCGCTTGCCTCCCCCCCGACGAAAGGCTTTCAGGGCCCTTCTTGCTGAAAGTTACACCCTCGATTTCTTTTTTTTATTTTTTGTTGAAAAAATGTTTTGGTGAGTCCCTTTTGAACAGGACAAGTTCAATTTTCATTCAGGGGCCCCCTGTTATCATAATAATTGCAATGCTTGATAACTATCGTAAATCTATATATATAAAATGGAATGTGTGTTTGTTTATTTGTTTGTTTGTACCTTTTAGGAGACCAAACCTCTGGACCGATCTTCCTGAAATTTTCACAACATTTAACTGGGACTCTGGCATGATTAATAGGGTACTTTTTTCGACCACGCCCACTTTAACGCCCACTTTTTTAAAATTATGTAATTGCTCCCATATAGTTTTTAACAGATTTACTTCAAATTGTATACACATTATACTCCAGGCGAGGTAGAAATAAACATTTCTTACGCCACGCCCCCTTACACGCCCCTTTTCACGCCAAATTTAAGTTTTAAACTTTTTGTTCTCTGTACAAATTTGTTCCTTCCAACGGATTATTTTTTATTTGGTAGTATATTGCTCTCAATACTGTTAACATCGCCATATTACTATGAACCACGCCCACTTCATCGCCCCCTTTTTTAATTCAGATACTTACTTATACCACTAACAATGTTTGCTATACAAAATGCTTTTTTTGTAATCTGTATTTACCTAAAGTTTTATATACTTTTTATCTACAGGTAAGGTAGCCATAAATTTTTTTATTACCAAATCCCCTTTTTCGCCCCATTTTACTTTAATTATAATTAATCTGCTTTCAATCTATATATATAAAAATGAATGTCTGCCTGTCTGTTTGTTTGTTTGTTTGTGCTTTATAGGAGGCCAAACCCTTGGACCGATCTTCCTGAAACTTTCACAGCATTTTACTATGACTCTGGAAAGAATAATAGGCTATATGAAGTTTTTATTGGATAAAGGGGCGTGGCACTGCCCATATAACCCAAAAATTTAAATCGCTATATTTTGGGAATTTTTTGACCTACGTTGATGCTATTTGGTACATATGGTATTGGCATAATTAGGAATACGTACCAGGAGAAAAGTGAGTGAGACCACGCCCCTTTTTAGGAAAATTAAAAATCGCAATATAGTCTTAACTACTGGACCGATCGTCATTAAATTTTCACAATAGGATATTCTTACGAAATAATAAATTCTTGACTATATAAAGTTGTGAGTGGACGAAGGGGCGTGGCCTCGCCCATATAACCCAACATTTAAAATCGTCATATCTTGGGCATTTTTTGACCAACGGCGCACACTGGTACATTTTCAGAGAAGGCGGCCAAAATTCATTTTATTTTTTGTAACCGATTTTAAAACAAGTTAGCTCATTTAAAAGAAAACACCTTAGAGCCTATGGAGCCAAAAAATTGAGGCGAAATATTTGGTATTTCACTCTGAACAGTGATTCAAAATATAGTTTTTGTGTGTTTTTGTAAATTTATCATTATTGTTAAATTTTCCTTACTTTAAAGCCTCATATTTTTTTTGTTTTCAAAAAAATTATCTTCGGGTAATTTTTTTTTTGAGTGCGTGTTAAATTAGCTAACATAAGGTAAAAACCTGTTTATTCTACATAACTCAGTAGTTTTTTTATAGTATTAAGATTAGGATAGGTTTTTATTAAAAATTTTCGCCTTTAGTGGAGTATAACTAATTTGCATCAAAAGTCTTCAAAACAAATTTTACATTGCCGGAAAGGTCATATTCTATTCTAAAAGCACATACCAAATACTTCTGACCAAGTCTGACCCGGGAGGAGCTAGTGCTATTTTTCGATAATATTTTGAATTATAACAAGTAAACTGGCATATAAACAATAAATTTATATGTAATGTCATGATCAATATTAAAAAATATATATAGTTTAATATGGAAGTTTTAACAAAATGAAGTTAATATAAAAATAAATCGGGTGATTAAAAAATTATGAAAGCTTGCACTAACTTCATGCAAAATTTCAATGGATACGTTCCAGAATAAGGTACTGTGAGAGTCGAAAAAGTACTATTGTTTAAACTTGATGGTACTATTTTCACAAACGTTTTTATCATCTCTGATTTGGAGTTCTGTCTTTGCTCCCTTTCATTTTATCATAATAAATCATTTTATCATAAAATCAAAATCACCAGCCGAACAACATCTCCTTTGTGCTCTAAACCGCAGCAATACTTTAAATCGAATATTTATTCAAAAGAAATTAACAAAACAAAACAGCAAAACAAAACAAAACAAAACAAAAATTAACAAAGCAAAACAAAACAGTAAGAAATCTGTATATTAATTTGCGGAAAACGTGTGTCACTTAAATGCTGCCTAGCTTCAAATATACCCAAACCCCCCCTTGTCTTTCTCTAGACTTAAAACTTGAGGGGTCTCTCATAGACCTTAATCCTGGAATGTGCACAGGGTTTGGGTCCCGTCACATTATCAAATTTCCCAATGAAAATCGAACCAGCCTCGGATGATAACCCCAAACACGTTGACGACCACCGCAAACGAAAAACGGACCATGATTTACGGATATGCACCTAGAATGTCCGGACTCTCTACAGAGAAGGTGCATCTATCCAACTGGCGGAAGCCCTCGCAAAAATAAAGGCTGACATCACCGCCATCCAGGAGATGCGATGGAAAGGGCAAGGCTGCTCTAAGCGAGCAGACTGCGATATTTACTACAGCTGCCATGCGGAGAAGCACGAATTCGGATGCGGCTTCGTCGTAAGACGAAAACTACGCCACCTTGTTTCTCGGTTCACACCAGTGAATGAAAGGTTGGCGACGATACGCATCAAGGCGAAATTTTTTAATGTAACCTTAATTTGCGCGCACGCCCCGACGGAGGAAAAGGACGATGCCGCCAAGGATGCTTTCTACGCGAGCCTAGAAGACGTGTACGATCGCTGTCCGGCCCACGACGTAAAAATAGTCCTCGGCGATTTTAACGCAAAGGTCGGAAAAGAAGGCGTCTTTGGCCCCACTGTCGGTCAGTTCAGTCTCCACGAGGCCACTACGAACAACGGTCTAAGACTGATCGACTTCGCCGCGGCACGAAACATGGAAGTAAGTAGCACCAGATTCCAACACCTCAACATCCATAAGGCCACCTGGCTGTCCCCTGATCAAAAAACACGAAACCAAATTGATCATTTTGTGATCGACGGAAGGCACGCTTCTAGCGTTCTGGATGTGCGTACATTTCGGGGAGTGAACATCGACTCCGACCACTTTCTTGTTGCAGCCAAGATCCGCATGCGGTTATGCAATGCAAAGAACATACGCACAGGAATGCAACGAAAGCTAGACGTCGCTAAGCTGCAATCACAAAGGACAGCTGAGGCCTACTCCGCTCAACTCTCGGTTAAGCTCAACCAACCAACCTCACAACACGATGATGCCGATGGACTTTGGGCGCACATCTCCCACTCCATGCGCGCTGCCGCTGAAGAAGTGATTGGTTTCCGGCGCCCGCAACCTCGGAACCAATGGTATGACCAGGAGTGTCGCGACGCGACGGCAGCAAAAAACGCCGCATACAGAAAGACGCTGCAGTCAGCTGCAACGCGAACCGTGCGAGAAAAATATCGTGAAAAGAGGAAGGAAGAGAGACGCCTTTTCAGACGCAAAAAAAGGGAGCAAGAAAAGCGTGAGCGTGAAAAAATTGAGGTGTACAAAGGCAAGAAGGATGCACGAAAATTTTACCAACAGGTTAAGCGTCTAACCCAAGGTTTCAAGCCCGGAGCATCCACTTGTAGAGATGGGAATGGAAATCTGGTTACAGATACGCAGTGCGCACTGAGATTGTGGAGACAGCATTTTTCCAATCTGCTTACGGGCGATGTTCCCACCAACTCCGCCCATGGAGAATGCAGTTCGCCACAACCAATCGACGATGACGAAGTAGAAGTTCTACCACCTAGCCATGACGAGGTTCGAGTTGCTATCCAGCGGCTCAAAAACAACAAAGCAGCGGGTGCTGACGGCCTGCCAGCTGAACTGTTTAAACCCGGCGGCGATGAATTGATAGGGCGCATGCATCAACTCATCAGCAAAATATGGCTAGCGGAATGCATGCCCGACGATTGGAATCTCAGCGTGCTTTGTCCCTTACTTAAGAAAGGAGACCCGACAATTTGCGCCAACTACCGAGGTATCAGTCTTATTTCCATCGCATATAAGGTCCTCTCGAGCGTACTATGTGAAAGACTTAAGCCGTATACAAAAACACTGATTGGACCTTATCAGTGTGGCTTTCGACCTGGTAAATCCACCATAGACCAGATTTTTACACTGCGCCAAATCCTGGAGAAAACCAACGAAAAGCAAATCGACACGCATCATCTCTTTGTCGATTATAAAGCTGCGTTCGATAGCCCGAGGCGGGATTGCCTATACGCAACAATGTCTGAGTTCGGTATACCTGCAAAGTTGATAAGACTCTGCAGGATGACGTTGAGCAATACTTGCAGCTCCGTCAAGGTAGGAAATGACCTCTCCGAAACCTTCCATACTGAACGAGGTTTCAGACAAGGCGACCCGCTATCTTGCGGTCTCTTCAACATCATCATGGAGGGGATCCTACGAAAGGCCGGTGTGCATCGCAATGGCACCATTTTTTACAAAGGTGTTCAGCTCCTTGCGTATGCTGATGATATTGATATCATCGGTAGAACCAAGAGAGATGTCACTGCTGCTTTCACCGCTATCGAAAAAGAATCAGCCAAGGTGGGTTTGACGGTAAACGAGGGTAAAACGAAGTATATGCTGCCTGCTGGCAGGGGAGCAGGGCGGCTAGGCTCTCACGTTTCAACAGGCAACTATAACTTTGAAGTGGTCAAGGAATTTACCTACCTTGGCACCGCCATTAACAGCAATAATGATGTCAGCCTGGAGATAAAGCGAAGAATAACAATTGCTAATAGGTGCTACTACGGGCTTAGTAAGCAATTACGTTGCAGAGCCCTCTCTCGATCGACAAAACTGACACTCTACAAGACGCTCATTATACCTGTGCTTCTTTATGGCGCTGAGGCATGGGTTGTCTCGCAAGCAGACGCAGCCGCTCTTGGGGTGTTTGAGAGAAAAGTTCTTCGCAAAATCTTCGGCCCTATTCGAGTTGGCGACGACTATCGCATACGAATGAACCACGAGCTGTATGAGCTATACGACGACATTGAAGTAGTTCAGCGTATCGCAATCCAGCGATTACGCTGGCTAGGTCATGTCCATCGTATGAATGACGATGCTCCAGCGAAAAAGGTGTTCGAGGCGAAGGCTGAAGGCCGACGACGAAGAGGGAGACCATGCCTCCGATGGATTGACCAGGTCGAGGAAGCCCTAACCGCGCTTGGTGAAACCAATTGGAGAAGGCGCGCGCGAAGCAGAGGCGCCTGGCGAGAGCTGATGAGATCGGCCGAAACCCGACGACGGGTTGCTATGGCCACCTAAGTAAGTAAGTAAGCTTCAAATATTAAAATAAAACAACTTCGAAACTTTAGTTTTTAAAACTTTAAACTACTAACTTTTGTATCAGTGAAATGTTGTTTTGTAAGGTATGTTTTTAATTCTGCTAATTACCTGATTATATTTGAGTTAAAATTTGCTTGAGTTAAATGAATTATTTTTTTTCATTATGGTTAGATCAATGGCTTATTGTAAGTTCATTTATAAAAATCTTGCAGAAATTTATTTGCTACAGAAAAGTAATAATGATGTTTTGTCTCACATAATGAAAGATGGTTTCTTTGATTTATGCGATCAACAAGAAATTGCTTTACACAAAAAAACAATTACAAATTTTTTGTTTAACTTAAAAAATCGTTGCAAAGGTTGTCGTCATGACAAAAAAAAGTTTTTTCAATTACACAAAAAATGGTTGGAAAATGAACTTGTTTTCAACAAGCCACAAACTACTGGAAATAGAAGTACAAAAGCAGGGAGACCAACAAAATCAATTAATGAATGTAGTGAACGCACACGAAGACGCAAACTTAAAAAGGTAAATGAAGAAGTTTCTCACAAAATCGTAAAGGAATCTTTTTTTCATCAAATACGTCCAACACAAAATAAAAAAGACAAAACTGCTATAATTGAGAAAATTGTAGAAGCGAGCCCTGGTCGCACAAAAAGAGTTCTTAAAAGCTTTGCAACACCAACTAGAGATCATAAGTTCAACCCAGAAGAAGCGTTAGCACTTTTTTTGGATTTAAAATTAACAAAACATCAGTACATGGAGTTACGAAAACGAACTAATGAAAAAAACAGTCCTATTTTCCCCGAATACCGTGATATACTTTCTGCAAAAAAAGACTGCTTGCCCTCAAAAACTGCTATTGATATTACTTCCATTTCTGCAGAAGTAAAATTACAAGATCTTCTTGAACAAACTGCAGAACGATTGTTGCGTACCCTAGATGAAGACTGTTTGAAAAATCTTGGGGATTGCAGTCTTAACTTAATTTCTAAGTGGGGGTGTGATGGATCTTCTGGTCAAAATCAGTACAAACAATGCAATGCTGAAAATTCATCAGATGCGAATTTATTCATGGTATCGTTGGTCCCATTACGCTTAAGAAATGATCGCATTGATTTTGAACCGTCAACTAGTAGAGCTACAGGGACTAATATCGACATATGGAAAAATGATACACCATCTTCAACAAAATATTGCAGACCAATTCGATTCGTTTTTAAAAAGGAAACGCATGACGTCACAATTGAAGAAACCGATAAAATTCAAAAACAAATTGAAAACCTTCAGCCAGTAATATGTCCAATTAATAATCATAGTATTAAAATTAATTTTAAAATGCTTCTCACTATGATTGATGGAAAAGTGACTCAAGCTCTAACAAAGACAAAGGCATCTTCAAGCTGCACCATTTGTAAAAAAACATTAAGTCAGTTAAGCCAACCTCCACCAGAAGACAATGAATTTAAGAAATCCTACGAATACGGAATGTCTCCACTTCACGCAAGAATTCGTTTTATGGAACAGTGAGAAATAACGAAGAAAATCATAAAAAAAAGAGATATACAAAATAAATATATGGAACTAGGTTTGATGATTGACCAACCAAAACAGGGAGAAGGAAACACAAACGATGGGAATACGGCTAGAAGATTTTTCTCTGACCCAGAAACTGCAGCTTCTATTACTGGCGTTGATGTTGAGTCAATAAAACGGTTTAAAATAATATTAGAAGTAATATCATCTAGCAAACAAATTAATTCCAAAAATTTGGTCAGTATGCCAATGACACAGCAAAAATGTATAACGAAAAATATGGTTGGAGAAACTTACCGTCTACAGTGCACAAAATTTTGTATCATGGTGAACAAATCATTCAGCATAGTACGCTTCCGATTGGAGATTTATCTGAAGAGGCACAGGAGAAAACAAACAAAGACTACAGATTCTTTCGTGAGCACAACACTAGAAAGATGTCTAGATGTTTTACTAATGAGGACCTTCTCGCTATTTTGCTGTGTTCATCAGATCCATATTTGTCCAATATTCGAACAAAATGGAAGTCTACCTCAATTGATTTAGATGAAGAAGCTAAAACACTTCTCGAAGATGATCAACACAGCTATGTAGAAGACATTTTTACTAAAATAATTTAATTTAAGAATAACAATTCAAATAGGTTAAAAATATGATTATTAAACAACAAACTTAATTAGTTTAAGTATTTGATTCCTTTTTATAAATTTCCACAAAATTTGGTAATATCAAAAGAATGAGATAATAGTTAACAACAAAATTAGATATGAATATTTATTACCTAAAATCCAAAAGATTTTTTTCTTTATTTAAGTAAAATAACATAATATAAATACTTAAAAACAAGTCAGCTGCTTGTACGCTTACAATAAAAATTAAATATTTTATGTTGTTTTATTGTTTCTGTTTTTCAGCTGCAGCAAAAAGAAAAAAATTTACTTTTTTTTACTAACTTATTTTTTTGAGTGTACGAATGTTAAAATATACAAAAACGATAGTGTTTTACATTGTCTGCTTTTAAGACAAGTTACTAGCCTGTTGTTGTCAAAAAATTGAAGCATCGCACTAAAATTTAGCAAAAACATATTACATAGAAGTTTAACCCTTAATACATAATTATTTTATTGCTTCATTTTTACGATCGATATCTTAAATTAAAGGTAAAAACTTCAGTTCTCCAACAAAAAAACCGCGTTGAAATATGTTGACTCCTTCAAAAGTTATAGATTTTTGGACGCCTTCTCTGAAAATGTACCACTGTGCGGCGGCAGTATTTGCTATATATGGTATTGGCATAAATAGAAATACGTACCAAAAGAAAAGTGGGCGGAGCACGCTCCTTTGTTTGCGATATATTGGAGGCTGCACCTGATAACCGATCTCAAATTTTCACAGCGTTCAGCTTTGACTCAGGAATACTTATTACATGATAATATTTTTTGACCATGCACACTTCTGCACCTACTTTTTTACTACGTTTATTAACGGCTTTACCACAAATTTTTAAATACATATTAATTAAAATAATGGGGTAGCCCCATTCTCTTTCTTCCACCACTGTCTTCAAAACAGCTGATTTTATAATACGTGTTAGTTAAAATAGAGAGTGGGGTAACCCCATTCTCATTCTCCCATTCTCATTCTCCCACAACTGACTGCGAAACAGCTGATTGTGTAATTGCTGCTTTTTGATTGGTCTAAAAATAAAAAGGGGGAGCATGAACCAAATTACAGGCGATTCAGTGCTGAATTCTAATTGGTTTTCAACAAAAAAGAGGCGAAGCATTGCAATAATTAAATTAAATAAATAAATTTTTGTAAATATATAAATACTTTTAATTTTATTTTATACGAGGGGGGTAGCGAAGCACACCGGGTTCAGCTAGTTAAATATAAAATCAAATAACTTTTGTAATCAATCAGTTATTTAAAACGTCTACGATTTTCTCAAAGTTTGTTGACTATTTCTGACTTATCAAAAACGTTCTAAAGGAGCCTCCGGGCACCCCCGTGGATCTAAATTCAGTTGAAAGTCAACTGACCATCACTTTCCAAAGTTGGAGTTGCCGCGACTAATAATGAGAATTCACCGAGCATGCGCGGGAACTATCACTATAGTTACTGTACTGGATGAGTAATTTCTTCAAGTTCTGTCGAGTTCCGTGGCAATCAAGTTCGTTTATCATTTTGTAATTTTGTAATTTGTAATTTATTTAACATAACTCATTGTACAAATAAGTGAATCTTTTAAAGATGTAAAAACATAACTTAATAGTGATTATATAATATATCAGATAAAATGTAAAAAAAAAACAATGTATTGAACGTTATTTAAAAAAAAAACAAAAAAGAAATTGGCACCAGGCCGCAAATATAAAAACTATAAAATAAATTTTAATATAAACTAGAGTTAAGGAAGAAGTAAGATAAAGTGAATAGCACAGAAATCGAAGTGAGAAGAGAAAACGAAAGGAAGAATATTTTATTAAGTTTCAATAAGATATTGAAATAGATTGCGTTTAAAAGCGTTTGTGCTTGATGAGTGTTTTATAACGGTTGGGAGCGCATTCCAAAGATTAATCGCGTACACAAAGAAATGTCGTGAGGTAGTGAGATATTTATACCGTGGCAAAATCAGTTGCATTGTTCGCTGAGTCCTTGCGAATCTTAAAATATCAAAGAGATAATCCGGTTTCTTTGTTTGTATTATTTTGTGTAAAGATACTATTGTACGGTAGTGTAGTAAGTTTTTTAAGGAAACGCCAGCTATTTGATTAGAGAAGGCGGAAATGTGGGTATGTCTATTTATTCTAAATATAAATCGGGCGCAACTATTGTAGGCTACATTAAGTTTTCTGTAAGACTCTTGATCCAGGTTGGAAAAAACTTCACAGCTATAGGTTATGATGGGTAAAATATACGATCGGACAAGTTTAAGCTTTACTTCATTTGATAAAAAATTAGAGGTTGGATTAAGTCCACGCAGGGCACCATATATCTTAGAGACAATTCGGTTGATATGAATGTTCCATATAAAGTTACTGCTCATATATAATCCGAGATTTTTAAAGCACTCTACATATTCAATTGGAGAATTATTAAGAAAAAGTGAGGGTTTATCGTTGTTTTTGCGTCTGTCAATTAGCATTGCTTTGGTTTTTATAGGATTAAGGCTAAGTTCATTATTTACTGACCATTGGAAGACTTTGTTCAATTCGGCGTTGACTTCGTTTGCAGCGATATTTAAGTCCGGTTTAGAGAAAAGCTTATAAATTTGTATATCATCGGCGTATATATGGTGCTGACAGGTAGAGAAACAGCCGATAATGTCGTTTATAAATGTTGTAAATAACAGAGGGCCTAATACCGAGCCCTGCGGGACACCACACAACACTTTAAGTCTGGACGAGCATTTGTTGTGCAGGTGAACATATTGTGAACGATCATCAAGGTAAGATTTGATGAGTTTACAAAGCGAAAATTGGAATGAAAATTGCATACCAAGTTTTTGTATCAAGATGCTGTGATTTATACTGTCAAATGCTTTTGTAAAGTCAAGAAAAACCATTAAGGCCATATTTTCATTGTCTAAGCCCGATCTTATGTCTTCGCAGACTTTCAGTAGTGCAGTTGTGCAACTGTGATTTGCTCGAAACCCGGATTGATGCCTTGTTATGAGGTAGTTATTATTTAAATATATTTTTATTTGATTGCCTACAATCAATTCAAAAGCCTTGCTTAAAAATGGTAGTATCGAAATTGGGCGAAATTCTAAATTTGTTTGCGAAGACGATTTAGGCAAAGGCAGTATTTTAGCAACTTTCCAACCTGAAGGAAACATAGAAGTAGTGATTATGGTATTAAAGATGTGAGTTATATGGGAAAGAATAACTGGGAGAAGAGTTTTAATAAACGCAGGTTTAATGTTATCTGCTCCAATCGCGTTTGATTTAATTTTAAATATTGCTTCACCAACACTAATGTAGTCAGTCCCTGAGAGGGCAAAACCGTTATGCTGCTGTAAACTAATAGTTGAGTTGAACACATTATCTGTAATCATGCGGGGTTCTGTTGGTTGAATAAACTTATTATTAAGTTCATCCAGGTTTATGTTATCTGGAACAGGCATGCTTTCTTTGGATATTCCAACTTGCCGAATATTTTTCCAAAATGAATGGCTCGACTTACACAAACCAAATCTACTTTCATAAAAGCGTTTTTTGTTTCTGCGAATAAGTGCAGTGACTGCATTTCGGACACGTTTAAACTCTAAATGTATGGCTTTGCACTTGTATCTTTTCCATCTGTCATATACATTTTCTCTCTTTAAAATTAGACGCTTGACTTCTTCAGTAAGCCAGGGGTATTTGTTTGGTTTTATTCGCTTGCTTCTCACTGGGACATGTGTGGAATACAAGGTATTAATATTAGTGCGATTCATGTCACTTCGTAACTGCTTCGTAATCTCGTATTTCGTAAAAACTTACGAAACATCACTTTTTTTTATATGAACATCGAGATACGAAGCTCGTAACATTGTACGCACTAAATTTGACTCGTATGTCGTAAAAAAGCCTGCGTAACCTGTGCGCTGTCAAACCACAAATGGCAGCTGTTTTTTATTTCAATTTTTTTTTTCAAATAACAAAAAATGGAAAAAGAAATGATTTAAAGGTATGCATTTTATTGAAACAAAGTTCAAATATATTTTATTGTTTAAACAAACATTTCTAACAAAGCGTAACCGGAGCAATCCCATTCATCGATTGAGCGAGGTGGAAACAAAGCTGCTGCTCAGCCGGGAAAAGCACAAATACGGAAAATTTAGAAGGCCACAATGCTGACAGGAGATGCATCTTAAATAATACTTGGCCTTCGCTTAAGCACCTAGCAGCTGATACAAGATGGAAAGAATTTGTCATTGCCATAAGTCCCACGAACCAAAGAAAAAAAAAATAAAATCACAAATGAAATTTACGACCCACGCCACTTTCATTTTTTAAATACGTTAGGCCTAGCTGAGTGGAAAGAGCGCTGTCCTCACGATCTGTATTTCGCAGGCTCAAACTCCACTGTTGCTGAACATCGACCATTGTTTGGGTCGGTCGAACCTTCCCGCAATGAATTTGGCAAAATATGGCAAAGTTCCATGAATTCGCTATATTAAAAACTGGATCATTTTTAATTTCATTTAAGATGAATGGGAAGGTTTCCGAATCCATCCTTGCAATTATTTTAAAACAATTTTCATCCAGATGAGGAAAAATATCGCCCAAATAGTTGCGCGTCTTTGGCACAGAACCTCTAACAAAGGGTACTCCATATCGGAACGATTCCATGACTGCGACGCTATACAACCCTTCGCCAGCAATATCATCGTCGGCGTCACTATCTGCAAGAGAATAAAAAATATGTATTATACATCCGACCAAAAGGATAGAATTAATGCACAAACTCACCCTCGTTTATAGTATCACTAGTATTTCCCGGCAGACGTTGTCCTGTCACAGACCGCCTTATTGCCATATTCGAAAATATCAAGAATTGCTAAATATATTCACCATTCTCAGTAAAGTTGCCGAAAGTAACGATATGAACTAAATTACTAAATTTTAGTCTAATACGATAAAAACCGTGCGAAATGTAGCTTTTTTGTGTATTTGTAGGTGTAAAAAGGGGTGCGGCAAAATTATTTCCCTTTAACCATCTCGTTCTCAAAAAAAATCGGCTGCCAAAATTTCAGCTCTATTTAGCATAAACCTGGCGCGATTTGCTTTACTCCACGCTGACCCCCCGAAAAGTGAGTGTAACTAAAGTGGGACATGTCTATTTTTAGTGCACTTGCCGAGAGTAACCACATGAACTAAATTACAAAATTTTAATCTAATATGACCAAAAGTGTTGAAATAAAACATTTTCATTGGTTTGTGGGCTGTAAAAGGGGGCGTGAAAACCAATTTTTAGTACAGTTGCTGTACTAAATGTAAGCCAAACCATACAAACTAAGCCAACATTTTAGCTTAATAGACCCAGTTGTCAATTTTAATGATCTCTCAAAAAGTGGGTTTGACTATATAGAGATCACGCCTATTTTAAGTAAAGTTGCCGAAAGTAACCATACAAACTCAATTACCAAATTTTAGTCTTATACGGCCAAAACTGCCCGAAATATAGCTTTTTCATTGATTTATGGGCGGAAAAAGGGGGCAATGAATTTTGAGTACAGTTGCTGACAGTAACCATACAAACTAAATTACCGAATGTAAGTCTTATACGACCAAAACCGACTGAAATAAAGCATTTTTATTGGTTTGGGGGCGGAAAAAAAGGGCGTGGAAACCCATTTTCAATACAGTTGCCGACAGTAACCATACAAAATATATTTCTAAATTTTAGTCTTATGACCCATACCGTGTGAAATATAGCATTTTAATTGATTTGGGGGCGGTAAAAGAGGTGTGGCAAAAATTTTTTGTTAAACCATCTCCTATCTGAAACAAATCGACTGGCCAAATTTCAGATCAATCGGTCCAGTAGTTTTGGAGTCTATAGGCTTCACACAGACAGACAGTGTTTTGCTTGTTATATATTAAGATATATGGCTTTTCCCAAAAAAAACTCTAAAATTTTTGTTTTTTCACTTTTTCGAGACATTTTGTAATTTTTTTCAAAATTATTTGAGCAAATTAATTTTCACTTGAATTTGATAATCTCGGTTTTGTTTCGTGTATCATTGAATTCAAAAAAGTGTTTACGAATACAGTTACGAAAATTCTTATAAGTGTGTTCATGCCAAAAAAATGTACGAACATTACGACACAAGGTTTACGAAAACATACGAAGTGACATGAATCGCTTCATTATTATTTAGAATTTGAATGTGTATGGTAGTGTCATTTGTGGTATAAATTGGAGCCCAATCTAAACTTTGACAGTCCGCGAACAATTCGTTAAGGTCGACTTGTGTAAAATCCGGTGTGTATATTAAAGTTTCCTGACATGGGGTATGGTGTATATCCAGAGAGAGAAAAATTAATTCATGATTGGAAAAAGCAGGTGCTGAAATTTGGTCGTAATGCAAAACTAATTTCGAATTAGAAACCAAGAAAATGTCTAGCAGAGATGGTATACAGTTAGGTTTAAAGTGCGTTGGAAAAGAGTTGTTGGCAAGTTTAAAGTTAAAAAGATCAATCATTTCCATGAAATGTAAATTCCTGTTATTTAAAATATTAAGATTTAGATCCCCACAGATAACAGCATCCGAGTAAAGAGGGGCTAACTCTTCAAGCAGGTCTCTTATTAATACTGAGTTGGCAATGCAGGGGGCCATATATATGCATCCAATTAACAGTTTTCCCAAATTGTGCAAAACTTCAAGGAAAATGTGTTCAGTTAAATCATTAATACTCGACTTTTTTATGACATGACACTTTAAGCTATTTCTTCTATAAATGCAAACCCCACCACCGGTTTTGTCATGTCTATCAGCTCGGAACAACTTATAATTATTTAACTTAAATAGAGTATTACACATTTCCGACTTTAACCAGGTTTCAGACAAGCAAACAATATCAACGGTACTGTTATTAACAAGCAGGCGCAGATCGTCAATTTTATTTTTTAGACTCTGAGCATTTAAATGACAAATATTTAAACCATTACTGTATTTACATAAAACATTTAGTAGGGTATGCGACAAATCAATGGAACTTCCCCATGGTTGAGTTATATTATCCATAGGACGAGCAATTAACAAATACATAAGAAACAAGAGGCACAAACACTTTTACGACGTACTTAGGCGCAGAGATAGTTGTGTTAAAGAGATAAAGAAGATACTTAAGACGTGAGGAAGAGAAAAAAGCGTGGGAAGAGTGTTTACAAATAAAAGATATGACTAAATATTGATTTGAAAAAGCATTATATACTAATTTAATGTTGTTATATATCACCCACAATATCGTTGTTGCGAAATGAATTAGGAATCCCAGGAATCCCAGGAATCCCAGGAGTGCTTTCGTTATAAGCAATGTTATGCAGCATATTCTGATTAAGAATTTTAATCGGATTTCCGCTCTTGTGTGTGGTGACCAAAACAGAGCCGCCTCTTGTAAAAACAGAGAAGAGCTGCTGCCGGTGTTTCATTCAAACAGCTTGTTGAAAGATGGAACGATTACCTTGAGTCAGACTCTCATTCAAGTAGATGTATTTGTCTGAATCCAATCCAACATCGCGGAGACAGAGTTGCCTGTGTTGGCAACTCTGTCCAGTGTTTCCAGTGTTTATGGACAAGTGCCGCAGTAGTTTTAAAATGTGAATTTATTCGATAAAAAACCTGATTTCAGATACTCTAGGTATGTACATTAAATATTGCTCAATTGATCAGTTTTCTATTTTTACTAAACCTGACATGGTGGCATTCAGTCCTATCATTCATTGACATTGCTGAAGTGCAATTACAGAAAAAAGAAGTTGATCTTTTGATGGCCCAAAATTGTCTCGAAAATGTAATGAAGAACTTGCAAAACTTGCGTGAGGAAAGCAAGAATGATTCTTTCGTTTCGAAAGCTAAATCTCAATGGGAGAAGATGGGATGGAAGAATCCGGAATTTCCGATCATTAGACAACGACGAACGAAAAAAATGCCAGGCGAGAAAGCAGAGGACAGTTCTCTGGATATGGCAACGAAACATCGCATTGGGTACTTTGAAGTTCTGGACAGAATGTGCAGTGAATTCCAAGAAAGGGCCAAAGGTTTTGATGAGATAAACTAACTTTTCAGATTTTTCAAACCTGAATGAATCCTCCAAAAACATGGAAGAAAAAGAATTTGAAAAAAATATGTGCAATTTGATGGAGAAATATCCAACTTTTTTTACAACTGCCCTGAATTATGAGTTAATCAATTTTGCGGATATATATTTCTCACAAGAACAAGATTTTATTATTTTATCCATTGCAATATTTAAACTTCATCGTTGAAAAAAATTTGATCAGCCGTTTCCCGGAGTGCTGCAGTTTATTGCGTTTATTCTTGACCTTTCTCGTCAGCACTGCCAGCGCCGAACGAACAATGAGTCCATTGAAGAGAGTCAAAGATCGTCAACGTTCTACAATAAGTGCAGAAACATTGGATGATTTCAGCATACTTTTCATCGAACAGCAAGTCGCCAAACAAATTGATCTGGATGTAACCATCAAAGTTTTCGCGGAGAACAAAGCAAGAAGAGGATTCAAAAAAATGTAAATTTTCTCGATGTTAGAAAAGAATACAAATTTTATAATGCTCTATGAAAAAATGAAAACATTTTTATATTCATTAAATTCTTAAAACATATATCTTTCACTTTCCATGGAACACCTGACACAACATAATTTTCTAGGTTTCCTGCAGAAATTTTGCCTACTGGGTCTTTTTTCTTAAATCCGCCACTGGTTGGCTCTGTTGTTTTACTTGAGTGTTGTTACACTCTAAAAAGTTTTTGTTGAAAATTACTACAACAGTTGTAGGCAACAGGTTAGCTACTAAAACTGTAGTAAATTTACACACTCTTATTTCATTCAACATCTTGTTTCTATTTTTGTTTAGTGAAATTCAACAAACAGTGTTGAATTTTGCTTAAAATAAGAAGCAATAAAATTGATATTGCAGCGAAATTAAACATCAATTGTTCAATGTTACTTTCATCTGTGTAGTGCCAATACAAATCTACTACTTCGATTTCAGAAAAATTCAACAATTTATATTTAGTTTTACTATAATTGATGTAGTCAATCTTAACTTCTATTGTTATTCTAGTAAAGATATAAAAAAATAATTTGTCACTTTTGACGGTACGTGCAGAGATATGGTTTGATTTCTGTTTCATGCTTATTCTTCTTCAAATCGGCACTACAAATAACGAAATAAAAAATAAACACTTAGGAATTAAACACAAGAAATTTTTTGATTATTTCAAAGAACTAAAATATTCAGATATTGCTGACAAAATATCACTAATAAGACAGCATTCAATTAACTTTTACTAAAACCGAATTCTCACTACACTTTTTTTAATCAAAAATCAGAGAACTTTAAGTTAATGATCCTAACACTGTGACAAGCTATCTCGACTGAGCATCTGTTGAATATATTGTCGATGTTGAACATTCAATTGTTTAATTTTAACTAAATTTATGTAGTAATCTATTACTTTGCAGCTGTTATTGCAACAAAATTCAACATTTATTGTTTAATTCTAGTAAAAATTGTGTAAATTGGTAAACACTCAAAAATTAATGCAAGATTTATAGTAAAATCAAACATCAGTTGGAATTTCAACAAAAAATTACTGTAATAATTTAGTAAATTTACATTTCTTTTTTAGAGTGTATGGTTCACTAAAAAAATATACTTCAGTTAAGGAAAATTTACTTATTCTTAAGAAAAGAAGGGAAATAAATACGCGCTAAAAACACAATTTATTTTTTAAAACAAAGGCAACGTTTTACTTAAAGTAAATAAAACACATTTTCCTTACAATCAGTATTAATAAATTGTTTTCACTTATTTTAAAGACATGACACATCAATTGCTTTCCCCAGTTTAAAAAATTTTGTAAATAAAAAGAAAAAGTAAATTATCTTTTTTTCTAATTCGCACTTTACTTAAAATCAAAATGGTTCCCTGTATTTAAAGAAGAATTGTTCTTTAAAGTTAAGGATAAAAATAAAAATATATAAATTGGCCATTTCAGCCCTAGAAAGGACTTTGACCGAGTTTCTATTGATCAATTGTGTTGTGCATGTTATTAAATGCTTGAACACAAACTATCGAGAACTGGACCTACGAGCTTAATGCCGACTCCGAACGGCTTATGTTCTCAAGAAGCTTTACCTGGCACTTTTTACTCTCTGAGGTTTGCCATTATCTGCAGAGAAGTGACGATATCCTAAAGTTAAGGATATGTTGTTTATAATAAAAAAGATTTTTTTCGATTTTTAAAACCAATTTCTTCATTTCTTTCAGTTGTCGGTCTTTGAAGTTTAGTGGAGAGTGCGCTAGACTATCAACCCAAAGGTCCCTGGTTCAAATTCGGGTTCGGGCATGGTTCTTTTCACTTTATTTGTTCTTTCCTACATTTAAAAATTATGGAAAACTAAAAATCCACATTTAAACTGTGGAAAATGTGGAACTAAAGGACAGGAACAAAACTAAGGACTGGAAATGCTTGCCAAGGTTAAGGCATAACACTAGCCTCGATTAAAAGCAATTCAAATTGTCTTTCACGGTTGTTTCACCTAATCAATAATTCACGTATAGTGCCAATAAATTCCTCTAAATAAGCTATCCCTTTCCTTTCAGGTCAAAGACCAAAAGTTGTTTGTATGAGGCGCATACCTTGGTTCTTTGATCTTTTTTTTTTAAAAAAAAAAGAAAATAATTATTTTTTAATGTAATAAAACATAACTTAAATGATTTAATTTTTAAGATAAAACCTCTTTTTTTCGATTTCAAAACTATTTCTTATTTTCCTCTCAACTAATTCCTCTTAATAAATAAGAAGTTTGACTTTATTTTAAGACAAGATATATTTTAAAAAAAAGCTTTATAAACACTTTAAAAATTTACTATAAATACTACTTTTCTTTGAATAAAATTCAAAACGATCATAAAGTTCATAAATACTATGCGCCAAAATGGAAAAAAAATGTGTGTTACACTGTGTGGCACGAAAATCTGTATTAAATAATTTCAATGTTTTTCACTTAATTTTAACATGGGGAATCTCGTGGTAACATCCGTTTTGCCACTTTACCAAAGACTTTAGTGCAAATTTTTTTTTTAATTACTACAGATATGCATTCATTTGCATGTTCTTAACTCTTGAACCATTAGGATTTCTTTTTGGTTTTTTCAGCAAAGTTCTTCCTTTTATTCTGGGCAAAAACTTTGCTGAAGAAATATATATGAAAAAATAGTTTTAAATTGTCTTTAAACCTTTAATAAGCCACTTATGTCTTGTCCACTGTCAACGCTTCAAAGCAAATAATGTTACTCATACGCAATGTTGTTTGAATTTTTCGTTTGACTTTAATCAAGAATTTTGGTAAGACAAGTTTTTCATATTTATTTATTCAGCAAAGTTGTTGATCAGAATAATAGGAAGAAGTTCGCTACAGAAACCACACTGAAAATCGTAATGGTTCAAGAGTACTCACATGAAAATGAGTGCATAGTTTGAGTAATTTTTGATATATCGAAAAAAAATTTTGTTCTAAAATGTTCTGTAAAGTGGTAAAAAAATGTCACCACAAGATTCCTTATACCAACGTTTCGTTAGAAACGTTTAAATTATCAAATACCGATAAAAAAAGGTGCAAAAAAGCGCACAGTGCTATCGATATGCCACTGAACATTTAAAATTTTTATTCTATGGATAGGATTTCGGTATTCAGTGTGTCCAGCGACAGAATACAAATATTTAAAATGGTGAAAAGTGATGTTTAGTTAAGCAAACAATCGTATGAGAGGGGGGTCTATTTTCACACCCTTAGGAGTTACAGGGTTAATTAGTACTTCATGACTTTGATGCACATTATTGTTTCTTGCAGGAATATTGTTTCTTCGTCGTTTCTCTTTTTAAACCAATTTTATTGTTCTAGGTAAAATGGCTTACTATTCTTTGTTTTATGCAAAATTCTTCTTTAACCTTCATTCTAAGTGTGTAATTAAATAATAGTAATATTTTGTGACTTGCTTAGGAAATAAGTATTTGTGCAAACATAGATTAGTTCACATTGCAGTTTAAGCAAGTGAAGTGAATTATTTTTTAATTATGAACTCATAAAAAGTATTTAGCGTAAAAGTATTTAGCCCAATTCTGAATGGTTTTTCCCAGGGAATTGGAAAAAGGTGTTTTCATTTTAAAGACAGCAGATAAATATATCACATTTTTTTTTGTTTACAATCATGAATATTGACGGTCGATAAACAAATTAGCAATAAAAATTTCCAAAATGTTTTTGAACTTTGTCTTAAAAATGAAATTTCCCTTTTCCGATTCCCGGGGAAAAATCATTAAGAATTGGGCTGATTGTGTACAAATGCAGCATATAAAATTTAGACCAAATTTTTTTTTTACAAAAAGATCAAAGAATTAAGTCATGGGCCTCACACAAACAAGGTTTGGTCTTTGACCTGAAAGGAAAGGGATATATTTATTTAGAGGAATTGACTGAAACGATACGTGAATTATTGATAAGGTGAAACAACCGTGAAAGACAATTTGAATTGCTCTTAACCGAGGCTTGTGTTATGCCTTAACCTCGGTAAGCATTTCCAGTCCTTAGTTGTTCTTGTCCTTTAATTCCACATTTTCCACAATTAAGTTGTGGATTTGTACTTTTCCATATTTCTTAAATGTAAAAAAGAACAAAGAAAGTGAAAAAACCACGCCCGAACCCGGATTCGAACCAGGGACCTTTGGGTTGATAGTCTAGAGCACTCTCCACTAGACTGCAAAGGCCAATTAATGCAGTTTTTAGGTTAGAATACCTCGTGGAACACATTTATCGGAGGAGGAGCGCGGATTGATAAGAGGATAACATGAAGTTGGTACGAAAATTGGTAATATAGCTGCAATGTCATCAACGACTGGTGTAAGCGGGAAATTTGTCGTATGGCAGTGGAAAAAACATGTCTTTCCTGGAAATCAAAGGTCACTTAATTCTGAGCTTAAAAAAGGAGAAGAATCCATCAAGTCTTGACCGAAAATTTAATGGTAAGATATGAAATGCGAGAGCTTGTACCTAAATTACAGAAAATCCACATAAGAGCACGTTTGGCATTTGCTGAAAAGCTTAAGTTTTGGACAGAAGAGTTTCAAAATGTATTTTTTCTTACGAGAAAAAATTTCATTTAGACGGCCCTGATGGCTCTGACAAGCACTAGCGCGATGTAAGGCAACCCCGCCAAACTTGCCATAAGCGAAATCGCGGTGGCAGATCGGTATGCTGGAAAGTCTCCGCTTTGTTACATACCAACAAAAGTAATGCAGAAATTTATGAAAAGTTGTTAGACGATGTACTCATCGAATTCGCTGGGAACCGGTATGAAGATTTTTGGATCTTCCAGGAGAACAACACTCCGATTCACACTGTGCGCATTACGAAGGAGTTTCTTTCATCTAGAAATATAGCTCTTTTGGATTGGCATCCGGTTCGCCCGGATCTAAATCTAATTGAGGACTTGTGGTGAATACTTTCAAACAATGTTTACAAGAATGGTCGACAATTTGAGGTAATAAAACAGCTCAAAGATGCTTTAATAATTGAGTGGGATCAAATAAGCCACATAGCCTTAAAACAATTGGTGGAATAGGATTCGTCAGGTTTTTATAAAAAAAGGAAACCATATTAATTACTAAAAAATAACCAAAATTTGATTTGGTTATTATTTATTTAAGATATGAAGGCACATATATTTATATTCTCAAAGGTGTTAATATTTAATTTTGAATTTTAAATTTTAATTTGCAAAAGTATTTTGAAAATAAATTGTTTTGGTTTTTTGTTGCTGTTCATTAATACTATGATCTATAGTAATAAAATTCATATTCTGTTTGTTTGTTTGTTTATTTGGCCTTTATACAAATCTATACGGCTCAACGGATTTCGCTCAAACTTAGTATACATATTGAGTGCATTCTAACTTAAAATGTTACAAACTTAGTTCTTGCCACGCTCCTACCGAAATTTTTCAAGTAACGGTAATTTTATTATTGTAATACTTTATATTATAGGACTTTTTTGTATTTTGACATCAAAAACATTCACATATATTCAACATTGTAGAAATTTTCAGTACAACGACTTTTTCATAAAACATCGTTACCTAAGAATGAGAAAAGAACGACATGAAAATCAAAGTTTGGTCTTTCGATACAAATATCTCCGCTGTCCATTATATTATTTCATTAAAATTTTTTTTGTTCAAAAGTTCAATGAAATCAGTTTACAAAAATAGGTTGAATTGTACCGTTAAGTAAGTAAAACTTTGTTTAATAATTATGTCAAAAAAGGTCTAAAATATTGATTTTTTACTCAAAAAATTACTCAAAAATTGTTTTTGTTGTAAAAATTAAATCAATTAAAAACTGCACATCTAGCTACTTTTCATATAACATAGCATTTATTTGCAAAAATTCTTCCAGTTAAGCGCAAAAATTATTTTACTGTTTTTGTCATCAAAACAACAAGGTCATAACTCCTAAAAAATATATCCTTCAAGGACGAATTATGCACCAAAATGTTTGTTATTAAAATACCCACACGACTGCATTCTTAGAAAAAAAATATTTTTTTTCAAGAATCTTGGTTTTCTACGTCATTTTATATGATTTTCCACTTTTTTTCGTTTTTTGGCCATAACTCCTAAGCCATACATCATAAAAAGACGATTTATGCACCAAAATGTTCGCTAAGTCTCTGCCTATAAGACTGCATCTTTGGAAGAATTATATTATCAAGAAAATTATATAACATGTTAATTTCTTATGTCCTTTTTTGTGAATTTTTTTATTTTTTTGCCATAAAATTTGCCCTACAATCAAAACTACACATCTGACAGGGACGACTCATGCATTAAAATGATCACCATGCATCGTCCTTAAGGCGGATTACTTCTTTGTCAAAATGCATTTTGCTCTATCTCTTGTAGTTTAGGAGTTGTAGAACACTTTTTGGAGTGGTAGTTGGCCAAAAACATGTGGTTTTTTCGTCATAACTCCCAAGCCATACATCCTACAAGGACGATTTATGCACCAAAATGTTTGTAATTAAAATACACCTTTTATTTAAATTTTTTGTGAAATTTATTTTTGCCAAAATGTTGTTTTTATACTTTTTACAAAAAAGTCAAGTCTCAAAAATAATTTATGTGAAAAAAAATACCCCAATATCTCTTTCCAATCAAAAGTTATAATTAAAAACTTATTTTTTCATACTAGACTATTAATAAAACTGAGTTTTGTTTTAAAACTCTCTATATAGTTTGAACGTCTCATAATTCTCTAAGAAGTCAGTTGTGTGTCTAGTGTAATTACGAACATTTAGGATTATATAAAATCTTCCTTATAGTAATCTAGTTAGTTTTTGCTTCCCCACCCCCCACCCCCTCCTGGTCAATTTGTTTTGTTGTGCTGGCTCTATTTTTTCTCACTATTGTGTCAACTTTGTCACTCAGTTCTTTATCAATGGTACTTTAAATGATGTATATATATCACCATTTTATAGAAAAGATGACTGTGAATAAGAATGCTGTAAAAGTTAATATTTTCATGTAAGGGGTCGTCCATAAACTACGTTACTGATTTTCCGGTTTTTTAACCCCCCCCCCCCTCACCCTGCGTTACTTTTCGTAGTGGTTTTCAAAACCCCTCCCCCCCCCCATAAAGTAACGTGACATATGAAATTAATTCATTCGAATGATTATATATTTTGACTACCCAGTGTGCCAAACGGATCTGTTACGAATCCGTAACGAACTCACTTCTTCGTACATTTTGTCCGAAACGGATTGCGTTTCGCATCCGGAACGGATCCTTTTTCGTATGAAATTCCTCTCTCCGTTACGGACTTCAGTTACGAATCCGTTTCGGAATTCAGATACGAATCCGTTTCGGACTTCAGTTACGAATCCGTTTCGGACTTCAGTTACGAATCCGTTTCGGACTTCAGATACGAATCCGTTTCGGACTTCAGATACGAATCTTTGTGATTATTTTTCATTGAAGCATCCAAATAACTTTTACTGCTATAATGACAAAGCGTACAAAATGCACGCAATTAAAAAAGTTTCCGAAAAATATCTTGTGTACGGCTATCACATAGTCACATTTTACTTGATCACTAATGATAATTATTTAAAAATTCGGACAAGTACTTTTCTTCGATTTGAAGGAGAGCTTGGGGAGCACGAGCCTAACGAAATAAAAAAGTTGTTTAAAATAAAAATAAGTACAAAATTCAAGAATGATAAAATAATAGATTACGCAGATCGTAAAAATTATTGTCTACGATCTGCGCATGTCGTCATGATAGCCTTACGATATGAACTTACGATATGAGATTGTTGTCAATTAATGTAAACAAATGTGAAACTAGTCTGTAAGCAGTGCAATAAAATTGTTAATATAATTGACTAAACAAATTTTTCCACCGTTTTATATTAAAATATGAATAAAGAATTATGAAAGAGTGCTGCACATATAATTTTCGTGCTGATTTTTTTAGTTTTTTTTTTTGGGTTTTAAAGCAAGTTGGAATGGAACCAACTTGCACTGGCAAAAGATTCAAGAAACAAACTTCGTCTAGCCTGACGTCATGATCGTAAAAAATATTTTTATCGTAGCTAGAAAAGTCAAAATGAAAAGTAAACAACATGTCGGACCTGCGCAATACGTAATCCTTTTATCTATCATTCTTGTAAGCAATTGTATTTCGTATTCCTAATCCACTGAAAATAAAATAAGAAATTGTAAAACAAATTTAAGACTGTCTTTTATGTTAACGTTGTGGTCATTTTTTTGACGGATTCGTAACGGGTTCGTAACGGGTCCGTCAAAACATAAGAGCGATTCCTCTCAAAAATACGAATTGCTTTTTCCATTTTTTCGGATCCGCCTCGAACTCAGAACGGACTTCATATACGAATCCGTTTCAGACTCTTTTGGCGGATTCGTAACGGGTCCGTCGAAACATAAGAAAGCGTAGTGCGTACTGACGGACTCGTAACGGGTTCGTAACGGATCCGCATCCGTTTTTGTGCACATTGGGTAGCTCTGACAATTTTCACTAGTATTAGTAACTAGTATGACTTGATACATTAAAGGAACAATTGGAAAAAATCAATAATTAATATCATCTGTAAAAGCTATTCCATATGTGATCCAAGATTCGATTCTCTCAATCACTGGGATAGAAGAAGCTGGTAGCTTTGTTGAGAATCTTCAAAATAGAATTTTTCATCGGATTCTTTGTCGACCCATTCAGGTGAATCCTCATTTCTAACGTAAAGAAATTCACCTGGTCTTTGGCAGAGTACCCTTAAAGGCTGCACCCGAGCTGCACCAAGTTCTGTGTTTTTGTGTAAATGCTTGCTGAAAATTGATTTATTTAAATAGTATTTTTTATTCCGATTTATTGTAAACGATATAATACAAACTTATGGCAATTCATAGAAGTTTTAAAAACGAAATACAAGCCGCAGGTAGGACACGACCTTGAACCGATTTCTTCTTTCTGAGAAGGACAGTACATGTCATACGGTACCTCCTTTGATTAAGAACATTCAGGCCTTAACGTCAAAGCCTGTCGCAAAAGCAAAGACCCAAATTTTTCAGACGTGCACTCAGAAAAAAGTTTATCAGAATATGAGAAAAAGGCATCATATTAAGTGAAAAATGGTATTGACTTTGCTCCAGAGAATGCTTTTCTCTAACTGTGATCCCAGAAATTCCCTAAAAATGGCAAAAAGCTTCCATGAAAAAGAGAAATATTTTCTCATTAATAAAAGACACCTTCTCTTTAATAGAAAAATATTTCTTTATAATACGTTCAACCGTTTTCTTTATTGTGTAAATTTTTCTCAAAAACAGAGAAATATTTATTTAATTTTAAAAAATGCTTTCTTTAAGTTGCGTTTATAGTTTCTCACAAAAAATAACACTTTTTTTTAAAGAAAGATATATTATCTTAACACTGATACAACATATTTCTTTAAAACACAGATCCGCAATTTCGATTAAAAAATTATTTTTATCAAACATTTATTTGAACTCAGTTCTACGCATAATATCAAATTGTGATTCGGTTTTAAAAATATTAGTTAAAAATGTGTTAAGAGGTAGAATTACTGCTGTGGCATTGTTTTTCGGGACTCTTTATAAATATTCCAGAAATTTATTCTGAAAAGCGATTTTGTAAATGCATCCAAAGAAACAGTAGTAATAACCCTATAGAAACAAACTAACTTGTTTTTAAAAACAACTAATTAAAAAACTAATTTAGAATAAACTAGTTTATGAACTACTTAGTATTGTATTAAGGCGGCACCCACTTCAATTTTGAATAGTTTTTATTGCATTATATATGAAGTAATTCAAAAACTACTTCAAAACAAGTGGCTTATTGATTTTGACATGTTTTTATTAAAAATTTTTATTGGATTACAAGTTTATACATATTTAACCATGCTATTTCATCAAATATTATTAATATCAAATATCATATTGGCTTTCACTAATATGAATTTATGTATTTTTTTTTTTTTCAAAACAATAAAATAAATGATCTCTTTGATGTATAGAAATTTAAAATTTTTATGCTTTTAAATTCATTTTCAGTAAGTTGAATATTAACTAGTTTTCAATTGATTTATTTTAAAGAAGTTAAAAAAATTATTTCAATTCAACTAATTTAACAATTAGTTGAAAACATATGCAGATGAAAGTTAATTGACTTATTTAGCGGACATCACCATACAAAATATGTTAGTGCGTTCTATGGAAAAAAGTCAGAATTTCAACTAGTTGTGGTTGACAAAAAAATACTTTTTCAACTACTTTTAAATTAGTTGATTTTTCTTACAGGGAAACAACATCAGTTTTTGTAGCTATGTTAAGTAAAAAAAAACCTTTTGAAGGAACAATCGTCATAATATGCAGAATATGCAACACTTGCTTTTCACAGTATTAATCAATTGCTCTCACGCTTTCTATTTTTTTCGTACCTCTTTCAATATAAGAAAAATATATCGATTTATGAAAAGAAGCCTTTTAAATTTTTGAGAAAGTATTTGTTGTTCTTGAAGAAAATATTTCGCAACGTGAATTATTTATCAACAATAGAGAACATTTTTCATTTTCTATATTTTTTTCTCTATAAATGAGATTTTTTCAGTGAGAGAAAAATACTTATCATTATTAGAGAGATAAAATATTTTCATTTCCCACAAGGAAGTATTTCTTCAAATATGTGAAAATTTATTATAATTGAAGTAAATTTTATTTGAAATAAAGAAAATTTCTATTATCGAAAATAAAGACATTTTTTATCACAAAAAGATAGGTGTTTTTTTCTGAGTGTGTGCTGAGATGGTGAAGGAATACCAAAAGGTTCCTGTGTCGAGGGAAAAGGTGATGGAAGAAATCGTTGAAACAAAAGTTAACCATCAATTTAGACGATCAAACATAAACATGTAAGGTTAAAATTTTTTGAAATGATTGTGTTATTAGTTAGAGGTTTTTCGTCGATTTTTTTAATTTTTGGTAACGTTACAATATCTAAACACCTCCCCCCCCTACCGTTACTTATCGTAGTGCATTTCAAAACCCCTCCCCCCTTAAATTGGTAACGTAGTTTATGGACGACACCTAATCAGTTTCAGCTTTATGGCGATATAATAAAACATATATGCATCTGGTTAGCATAATTTATTTCAATGGTTTTGATCTGTATTTTAAATTCACAGATAGATGGCGCCGCATTTGTAAGTTCTGTGGGTACAAACTGTACACCTTGTGGTGAATAGCCGAATGATGTCTGCCAAAAGTTTCTTCAAACTTAACCCCACGCGTTTGGGATTACAGACAGGTGGCGCTATTTTCTGCTTACAGAAGAATATCTGATGTTCTTATGTAGCTAGCAGATAAGTTTTGCGAAATATTTTGCGAAAATGCTATTGCTACCAAACTTTTAAAATGTCAAATAATGCAGTACGGCCAGTTTTTCAGACGCATCGTCATCTAGCTGTCAATAACGGCTAAGCTTGCCCGCAGAGTAAGCGCCGAAGCAGGCAGGCAGGCAGGCAGGCCCTGCAAAGAAACGAGAAAGAAATAACTTTTTTCTCTCTTGTTCACATAGTTTTCCTGTGCCTGTCTGCCTGCCTGTCTGCTTCGGCGCTTACTCTGCGGGCAGCCTAAGTGTTGTCTACGTTTACAGTTGCGCTTTCTACACTTAAAAACATAGAATTGGATCAATTTAAATGTAAAGCTCACTTGCTGGATTTTTGTTGTTTTTGCTTTGCTTGCAAATGCGATGATATGATCCTGATCTCAAATGAAAAAAACGCAACTAATATATATTTTAATACAATCATTTTTAGTACAACGAATTTTTCATAAAACATTGATAGCTAAGAATGAGAAAAAAAATAATGATAAAATCAACGTTTTTACTTTTAATGCCAATATCTCCGCTGTTTTAATATATTTCATTAAAATTTTTTTTTGTTAAAAAGTTTAATACATTTTTTAATATAAAGTCTTGTTTAGATGTTCAAATATCTACATCTCAAGGACCCATTAAGTCCTATAAATGCCTATAAATAAAAAAAATAAACTGGCCATTTCAGCCCTTGGAAGGACTTCTATTGAAGGACTTCTAGCTTCTATTGATCAATTGTGTTGTGCATGTTATTAAATGTTTAATCACAAATGACCGAGAACTGGACCTACGTGTTTTATGCCGACTCCGTACGGCTTATGTTCTCAAGAAGCTTTACATGGCAAATGTTTACTCTCTGAGGTTTGCCATTGTCTGCAGAGAGGTGACGACCGAACAGAAAAATTATTTCAATTGAAAAAACTTTCTGTCTGAGCTGGAATTAAACCCGGGCTACCGCGGTTCTTTAGCTTAGGGGCCACGCACTCTACCCACTAGGCTACGGTCGCCTAAGCGCAATGCCTAATCGTATTTAATATAACGCTTAAGTTATCTCTGCCAGTACCATGGGCGTCCACAGGGCGTAAGGGGCGTTTGCACCGCCTAGGCAGTGAAAATGTTTTAAATATCTTCAAATTAAATCAAAAAGCCGTAAGCTACAATTAAAAACTCTTACGGGATAGTCAAAAAACTTTCTTAATTGTAATTGTAATTGTAATTTGCACTCAAACTAAGGGATTGTAGAACTTTTTTAATAAAAACGTGGTTTTTAGTTGTAAGAGTGTACAATTTAGAAGGAACATGTATTCTGATAAGGTGCATCAATAATCAATCAAAAAGTTGACTTTGAATTTATTGTAACTTAGAGCCTTTTTGATTTTATATGACGATGTTTTCATAATATATATGTTAATATATTTTGAAGAGAACTCAAAAATACTTTTTTTGAGGTATATTTATAAATACTGAGCTAAAGCATGCATTCATTCTTAAATATTATGTTATACCCGTCGCAGTAATAAGTTACGATACCATTTAATTTACCCTTGTTTCACTGGCACTTTTCAATATGTATTCCTACACTCAAAAAATTTTGTGTGTACATATTACTAATAACTTTGTCCATTCTACGAATTTTATTCGTAGTTTTCAGTCACGAATTGGATTCGTAGATTGGACGTAGTTTGGTTCATATTACAAACGTTTTATTCGTATTCGTACAAAAACAAATGTTTATTGTTCGAGTACATTTTTTACATTTACTAGTAACGAAAAAAAAAAATTATATCTGAGCTGGGTATTGAACCACAGTTTCTTAGTTTTCGGGCAAGGTACTCTTTCAGTAGACTACGGCCACCTTGCAATCATGCACTTCCTTATATTCGTTAATTGTTCAACAAACCAAGCTGAAAGATTTTGGTTTTCAATTTTTTAAACTCAACTAATACTAAATAGTACGAAGCCATTACAAAATACTACGAATGTAATAGAAGAAATTACGAAGTAATTCGTACGAGAAATTGAAAAACTATAAGGAATGATATTCCTATTAGTCGAAAAGCATTCTTCGGAGCAACAGATGGTAAGGGGCATTGAAGCCATTAACGCATATGAACTTGGACGATAAGCACATTTATGTTTTAAAGTAATTAAACACAAGAAGAATACAAAGTAAAATGAATTTGAAAAACTAAATGTATTTCCCAAAAGTCGAACATTTGCTGGTTTAATTATTTAGTTTATTTTCCAAAAAATGGACTGAACATTTTGCTGGTTTTATTCATTATAAAATATTGGGTAGTTTTTGTATTCTTATTTGAAAAAAAGAAAACTTTGGGGCTAAATAGTAATTAATGCGATTTTACTTAAGGATAAAAGAGACATCACATTATTTAATTTACTCAATTACTAAAAAAATTTGTTGAGAAAAAATTTTTTCAAATTACATGAAAAAAAAATTTAATTTGAAAATGTTTCGGGCATGATGCATGAAAGATTTTTACACCATCTTTGAAATTTATATAATTTTCTTAGGTGTAGAAGCGTGTGTCAACCGGCGTATCATGATAACAAAATTAGTACCAACAATTTCAGAAAATAGAATTATATAGCTTACATTTTCGTTATGTGCTTTCTGGACTCCTTTAAGCATTTGCCCGCCCCCCTAGCACAAATACTGCGGACGCCCTTGACCAGCACTAAGACTTTTTGATTACTAATAGTCTTATAATAATAAAATAGATATAGTGAGCTTCAATTCGGGTTATTAAATAAGCCATTTTTATTAAAGCTGATGTGTGCATCTTCTTAATTAATTGCTCTGTAAAACAAAACGCAATTTTTAATGTAGCCAGGCTATTATAATATTTAATGTTATAGATAAAAATAAAATACAAAAATATTAAAGTGATTTATTTTAGATTGAAAACCCTCATCAATTCATGATGATGAGTATATTATGAGGGTATTGAAAAAGTACTGCAATATTTAAAAGTCATGTTGAAGCCGTCCTTGGCTTATAGTGTACAATCCTCACATACTTTGGCCTTGCTCGAGCATTGCCAACTAGGTTCAAGTGTCATGCACCTTAAATTCTTTGAACGCCTGAAGCACTTAAAACATTGCAGCAGCCGGTACTTGATGCCATTTCATAACGTTCCATTTGATTGCAGCAGGATGAAAATGAAAATGCAGAAATGCATGTGTATTTCTTCTTTGTATATGATATAAATATAAGCGTATGAATTTAAGTGTGTGTGTATGCATTTTCATGGTGCACATATAAGTTTTTTGTATAACTCAGCAATATGAAATTTCGTTATGTGGCGTTATGTTGAGAAGTATAAAAACAAAAGCCTGCACTTTGAGCAAAGCTGCACGACGCATAGAATTACATGAATGCAATAAAATGTTATGAGCGTATTAGGATAAAGTAAGTTAACGTGGAAACTCGGTATCACTTTTATAAGGGCTTATAACTTTTTTTTTGTCTATCTTTGTGATTAATTATGCCAGCATATTAAATTAAATGGATACAAGTGATGTTAACTCAGTGGTTTTCTAGCTAGATCTGGGATACCGAAGACTTTTCTGAGTTATTAGATACAAGCAATTTTTGCAAGGTCAAATTTAATCACAGTTTCGCTCCAATCTATTTTTTTTAAACGCCTTAATAAAACAAAATTATTTTTTTATTAACTTCACCAAAATGTTTTAAGAAACTAAATATTATTTAAAAACAAATGGGACAAAAAACACAATGGACATTTTAGCCCCTAAAATTAGTTTGACCGAGCTTCTATTGGTAAATTATGTTGTGTGTGTTATAAAATATTTGAACACAAATTATCAAGAGCTGGACTCAAGAGATTTATGTCGGTGCTGAACTGCTTATGTCCTCAAAACATGTCAGTTTTTGTTCTACGAGGCTTGTCATCATTGTCTCCGTGCGTAAGAAAGGTTAAATTCAAAAACTATCAATATTTTTGTTAACATATCAAGTTCCTTCTTGTAACAGAAAAAATTCTATGGAAATCTTAAAAGGGTGCTATGCTCTTGCATAAGCTATGTTTTTTATAAGCTTTTATTTAACTTGCTTCGTTCGTATGTATGTATGTATGTATGTCCTCAAAACTTGCAAGCCATTTTTCTACAACTTGTTGGTATCCGCTTAAGCTGAAATTTAGCATACATGTGTAAGTTCGGTGACAATGCAATATTATGACAAAATTTTTTGCCACACCCCCTTTTACCGCCCTCAAATCAATACAAATTCTATGTCTCTAAAACTACTGAGCCGATTCTGCTGAAATTTTGGCAGTAAATTTCCTTCAAGTAGAGGATGATTAAGGAAATATTTTTGCCACTCCCCCTTTTACCGCCCACAAATCCATAAAAATGCTATATCTTTTAAACTACTGGGCCGATTCAGCTGTAATTTTGGCAGTAAATTTCCTTCGAGTAGAGGATAATTAAGGAAAAATGTTTGCCACTCCCCCTTTTACCGCCCACAAATCCAAAAAAATGATATATCTTTTAAACTACTGGGCTAATTCAGCTGTAATTTTGGCAGTAAATTTCCTTCGAGTAGAGGATAATTAAGGAAAATAGTTTGCCACTCCCCTTTTACCGCCCACAAATCCATAAAAATGCTATATCTTTTAAACTACTGGGCCAATTCAGCTGAAATTTTGGCAGTAAATTTCCTTCGAGTAGAGGATAATTAAGGAAAATTGTTTGCCACTCCCCCTTTTACCGCCCACAAATCCATAAAAATGCTATATCTCTAAGACTACGGGGCTGATTCAGCTAAAATTTAAACAATAAAGTTTCATCAAATAAAGCATGGGGCTTATGAAAACATTTGGCCACTCCCCCTTTTATCGCCCACAAATCCATAAAAATGCTATATCTTTTAAGCTACTGGGCCGATTCAGCTGAAATTTTGGCAGTAAATTTCCTTCGAGTAGAGGATAATTAAGGAAAATTGTTTGCCACTCCCCCTTTTACCGCCCACAAATTAATAAAAATCCTATATCTTCATTATTATAAGCTTATTATAACTTGCTTCATTCGTATATATGTATGTTTGTATGTATGTGTGTATGTTCGTCAAATTTTGCAAACCATTTTTCGCAATTTTGCAAACTTGTTGGTATCCGATTAAGCTGAAATTTAACATACATATGCAAGTCCGGTGGCAATGCAATATTTGAATAAAATTTTATGCTACACCCTCTTTTACCTCCCACAAATCAATAAAAATGCTTTATCTCCATAAGTTTGGAAAATAAAAGATGTTAATAATAAACCTTTAAGCAAAGATTATATAGTATAAAGATGTGCCACGTAGAACATTAAAAAGTAACAAATATATTTCAGATCAATACGTAAGCTTTTGTGAGCGCGATGAAAAAGCTTTCTTGAGAGAAAAGTTTCCAATCCTTGCATGCACATGCTCTCTGCAATGCTCTTTCACTCTTCGCTCCACAATGCTTCACAGCATAGATCATAGATGCCCAGTAGTGGCTGATATCAGCAAATTAAACTCACACGCATACTTACGCTCTTTTGTTTGATCGTCAATCAACCAATAGGAAATCAGCATGTTGAGTGGGAGAGACAAACTGCACTTGCAGAACTTCTGTGTCACTCTTACCAGTAGTATTTCGTCACTCTCACCAATACTACTTACTATATGATCTATGACATAGATGCCCAAGGAATTTTTTTTAATTATAAATTTTATAGTCATTTTTAATTTTTTATTTATTATTAATTTTGTTCACTATTCAAAAGTGAATAACAAGATTTTTTTCATTTTATTTATTATTCAAAACTGAATGAAAAATTAAAAATAATACTAAATTAATAATGAATAAAAAATTCATAATGAATAAAAAATTAATAATGAATAAAAAATTAATAAAAAAATTAGTAGCGAACATTTTATTCATAAAATAGTAGTGAATAACAAAATTTTTTATTCATTGTATTTATTATTTAAAAGTGAATAACAAATTAGTAACAGTGGTAAACAATTTGAAAAAAAGTTTGTGCGACGAAAACGACAATTCTAGTTCGAATTTTATTGATTAATTAATTAAATAAATAATTTTATTAATTAATTCTAGTTCGAATAAAGTTACATTTAAAAAATTTCAGTAATTTTAAAACTAAAAACATTAACATATCTTTAGAATTTCAGAAATTTTAGGTACAACGACTTTTTCATAAAACATCGTTCCCCAAGATTGAGAAAAAACGACATGAAAATCAAAACTTTGACTTTCGATGCAAATATATCCGCTATTTTTAAATATATTTAAGTCAAATTTTTTTGATCAAAGTTTTAATAAAAGCACTTTACAAAAATATATTCAACTGTAGCTAACGTCAGTGAATATATTCTTTAATTTTTTTTTGTCAAAAACGGTCCAAAATATTGAATTTTTACTCAAAAATTGGTTAAAAAATGTTTTTGTTGTATAAATAAGAACAATTGAAAATTGCATTTCTGAGTAATTTTTATATAGTAAAGCATGTTTTTGCAATAATATAATAAAAATATATAAAAGTAGTTAAATAAAAAATTTTTGCGCAAAAAAACCACTTAGAAAATATTGCTTACAACATTATTCGCGGTTAGGCTTCAACTGATGGAATCACCCTTACAATAATATAACACTAAAAATATCATGTGGCAAAACGGCAAAAAAAACGAAGTTGACACACAAAATATGCATAGATTATGGCGTCTTTATGATATATTATTCTTGAAATTATATAACAAAAAGATAAGAGATAATACAAAAAATATAATAACTTTAAATTATATAATGTTCGTAGGGTAGTTTAGTAAAAATTTTGCCTACATTTTTTAAGTAAAACCTTATGAAATTCTGCTACATTTTGTTGGCAGCTACATCGTTTATTCAGATGTTTCGTGTATCAAATCTTTACATATCATTTCTATTGCTTTTCAATGTTATGCTCACATTTGCTCACATTGCCTGCATTCAGCGGAAGGAACTGTTCCACAACTTTCGGGCTGAATGGTATGTGCTCACAGAATATGTTCCTTGAGCTGTCACAATTAATATAGCGAAAATATTTAATGCTACTTCGCTACCTGAGCGCTTTTTCGGATAGAATGCAGCCATTGTCGCTTACTTATTCTCTCGCTCTCAAAAGTTTTAAATCGTTAGCTCGCTGACTCTCACAAAGCTTTTTTGTGGATTTATGATAAATCCACATTCAAATTTTACTGTGCCACTTGCTTGTATGGCGGTGGCACATCTTTCTTCTATATTATCAGTGCTTTAAGACTAAAAAGAAAAAATAAATAAAAAGGTAAAACAATTTTTTTAAAAAGAATCTTTTATTTAAAAAGACCCCTCATCATAGTATAAGCGTACGTAAATTGGTAATGGACTTATGGACTTATATAAATTTAGAATTTTTCAAATACATTTATATTTAAAAGCTTAAGGCACTGATATTGGGTAGTAAACCTGTATAACGCATCGCGGACATCGGTGCCTCAAGCTTTTAAACATAAATGTATTTGAAAAATTCTAAATCTATATAAGTCCTTGGAACTTACCAATTAACGTACGCTTATACTATGATGACGAGTAACCAAGAGAGGGGTTTTTCTGCACCTAGAATATACCTACTATACACATATAGACAAATGTCAATTAAATTTATTTTTCTTTTTAGTTCACGTCTTTTTGAAATAAAAAGTTATTTTTAAAAAAAAATTTTACCTTTTTATTTTTTCTCGATCGTTTTTTTTCGTAACGCCATATTTAAAAAAAAACATGTACCTCGAGTTATTAATGCTTCTCCCAAAAAATCTGTTTTTTTAATTTGTGACTTTATTGAAGAAAAAGGACATTTCCACAGAAAAGTCTAACGCGACCAAAAAATTAAAACTTATTCATAATTTCTTACTTTATGATATAATCTAGGAGAAACTTTTTAATATTATTAATTTAAGCAATTTATACATAAATTCATTAACCATGATGATCAAATCGGCGGCACTGTTTTCAAATGTAGTTTTTCTTTTGCGTTAATGTTTAGTAAATGTTTATTTTTTTTTTGTTTTAGCAAAAATGGAAAGCATTGGCTAAAGATAATGAAAAAATGGTTGAGGCAAGGAAAAGACAATGTGTTAAATTTGTTTTTAATTACTAAGTCACATAATTAGGTTATGTTAGGTAAAGCTGGGTACCTTCTAATAAAGGCTCTCATAGACCATTTCTGGTCCTTAGTAGTGCCGGTTACCAACAAAGGAACCTTTATGTTAAGTGAAGTCTTTAAAGATTAACGCTGAATTCGCAAACCTTAGAAGGCTTTCCAGAGATACTTTGGCTACATCTTTTAGCGACAGGAACGTTCATGAGGCAAGGTATTTGAGTCTCGATCTAAGTAGGGCTGGGCATGTGCCTAATAGGTGCTCCAGGATTTCCACTGTGCCTGGTTCCTTCCACTTTTCGCATTTGTCATCCGTGGCGATGCCCAGCTTCCTCGCGTGGGCTGCCGCCATGCAGTGACCAGTCAGTATACCCACTAGTGTCCTGCAATCTCTGCGCGGGCGTGCCGAGATGAATAGAGTTCATTTTCCGCATTGTGCATTGCACATTATTTTCGAAATTTTGCACGATGTCGTATCTCTCCATCTACGATGCACTGCTAGTGTGGCTCTATTTTCGAGGTTCCTGTACAACTCTTGTTGCGGAGTAGGTACATGTTCTGCGAATTCCAATCCCAGCCCAGCTTCTTCTTTTGCTTAACCATCTGCCATCTCGTTCCCTTCAATGCCTTGGTGGTTAGGGACCCAGTAAATTCAGACTCTCTTCGAAGCGCATAATGCATCTCTGCCATCCAGGACGCTTTTGAACTTGATGGTAGCAGAGCGCATGGATTTGATCGCCGCTGGGCTGTCGACGAAAATGTTGATTAAGAGTGGTGTGTGTCCATGCCGTGGGCTATCTACGCGGCCTGCTTTATGGCGAATACTTCCACCTGAAAGATGCTGCAGTTTTTCGGAAATTTGTATGGCTGCCTTATACTAGGCTCTGCACAATACACAGCCGCACCTACCCCCGTAGGGATTTTGGAGCTTAGGGTAGGGATTTTGTAGGGATACCTTTGCAACAGTCGTTTGGTCCTAGAATTGTTCGTGTTTTGGAATGGACTATCGTGCAAGATCTAGTGCTACTAAGTAGATCCTTTGCGATAATATAATGACCGAAATTTTTAAAGAGCATGTTGCCAGTTGCAGCCGTAGCCTTGTCGGTGAGTGCGTGGCCCCTAAGCTAAAAAACTGCGGTAGCCCGGGCTCAATTCCAGCTCAGACAAAATGTTTTTTCAATTGAATTAATTTTTCTGTTCGGTCGTCACCTCTCTGCAGACAATGACAAGCCTCAGAGAGTAAAAACTGCCATGTAAAGCTTCTTGAGAACATAAGCCGTTCGGAGTCGGCATTAAACTGGTAGGTCCAGTTCTCGATCATTTGTGTTCAAACATTTAATAACACGCACAACACAATTGATCAATAGAAGCTTGGTCAAAGTCCTTTCTTGGGCCTTTTTTTATTTTTTATGTTGCAGCAGCTGTGAGGTGTTATGCCGTTTTTAGTTTTGCACAGAATGGTTTTAAACGCTTTATTTGGAGTTGACTTCAGTGCCCCCGTAATGCATAGCGCTACCTGCCGCTAAGTTTTCTCCAAGTTCCTGTGGTGTGTTGATTTGTTCACAGCCGACCACCACACAATAATTCCATAGAGTAGAATAGAACAACCTACCGTTACATAGATCCAGCGCATCAGAAAGGGCGAGAGACCTCAGGTGCTGCCTAGCATCTTCTTGAATGTGTATAGCGCAATGGTGGCTTTCTTCACCCTTTTTTCTACATGTCTGTGCTGTCCAGAACGACTCCAACATATTTTGTGTGTGTTTTCGGTGTGAGGCGTATGTCGTTTAATTTCGGTGGTATTCACTGTGATATCTTGTACCTTTTCGTGAACAAAACCAGATCCGTTTTATCTGCGTTAATACTAAGACCGACTGAATTTGACCTTCTAAGTACTTCTTTGAGTGTCCTCTCCATTATGGAGCTTACTGTTGAAAGACATTTCCCTACTATAATTATGCTTTAGTCGTCTGCATAGGCTGTTATCCTCAGGGCTCTACATGCGAAATTCTTAAGTACTTCATTGACGACAAGATTCCATAGTAAGGCCGACAGGACCCCTCCCTGGGGTGTCCCACTGCGAGCTTCCCATTCCATGGATTTAGTGCCCCACTCAGTTCGAACCCTTCTACAGTTAAGCAACTTGTCTAACCAAAGGTTTATAGCTGGTGGTACCTCCATTGCACAAATCCTTAGGGTCGATTGTTGTGATTGGTTTTTACTTAATGAAGTGCTACTTAATTACTACGCAAATATAAGAAAAGCTTTTTAGAAATTAGACTATTTCATTCTTTTTTTCAATATTTTTTCGAACAAATCGTACGTAAAGCCAGTTTAGAAATGGCCATATAGAAGATGCACCAATCAAAGCACAGGTGTTGATTCTTCTCCGTTCAACGCATTATTTCTTTTTAGTTATATTTTTAGCAATAGCTGCTAAGGAAAACAATTCTTTCACTGAAAAAATTATTTTAAAATTGCTAAAATGTGTTCATAACATTACAAGTTCAAAATAAAACTAACAACAGATTTCGTCAAAGTAACAATATTTATCATTGGATATCGTTTTTGAAAATATAAAATAATTTTTCTTCAAATGAAAAAAAAAAGAATAATCAACTTTAAGTTATGTTTATTTTTTAGTGTAAAATTGATACGAAAAGGCAGAACAATGCACACTCTACAGCTATGCTGTGAAATAGTCACTGTGTTGATGAGTTCTATTGATGGCTTCAACGATTAATTGTGGCAATAACATGTTCGATTTCCTTGTTATTTTCCTTGACTGAGCACTCGTACAAACTGAGTGCTGTGACTGAACACTAAAAAGCAGGGAGAAGGACACTGACGCCAAACGACTCATTAAAGTCAACAACTGCCTAGAATATGTGTGAGAAAATGAAAACGTTTTTCTTCTGTCAACTGTTTTTCTTTGAGCATGGCAATTTTTATGGAGTAATATTTTCCATTTAAATGCAAACAGAGACAAATTTCTTTAAAAACTTTTTTGCAAGTTAAAGAAGGAACAATTTTTATTTGCTCCATAAGTAAAAGCCTGCAGCAAAAGTGATTAGCACCAGCTTTGTCATAAACATTTCAAAAGTTAAACAATCCTGCCAATTTTCCTCGAATCATTTGTATTGAACACATTTTGTACACCCACACAATATTTTGTATTTATTTGAGTTCAAAGTTTCAGCTACAGTAAAATCCTTTTAATAATGTTTATATTTATAAACGCCTAATGTTAGTAAAGTCTAAAGGTTTATATTTTTCTTTAATATCTTAGCTTGCTTTGATATCAAAACATTACAAAATATTTTAACGGAGGCACAAATATTTTATTCCATTTATTAAAAAAAAATAAAATATATATTCCTCTGCGTAAGTCTCTTTACGTATGAATAAGAACTCAAAAGTAACTTAAAAACTTAAAAGAAATAAATGAGGTATAATCAAAAGCCAAAGAAATTATTTTATGTTTTCATCAATTCTGTTTATATTGAAGTAATTATTTTTTTTTTTTTTTGCATATCAAGATTAAAGATGCTGTGCGAAAGTGGCTGGCATGCACGAGTGCTTTTTTTCATTTATTTCTAGCGGCGCTGTATAAAAATAAAAATAAATAAAATAAAATAAACATGAAAAGGACAACATTTTAAACATAACACACAACATTCGATAGACTGAGAAAGGTTTTGATCACAACTGGGTCAGTAAAAGATATGTTTTAAGGTGTCATTTTTACTTCTCAACCAAAGAGGCATTTGTTTTAAAAGTATCCACACTCTCAAGAAGCATCAGTGTATGGAACATTAGTGATACAAAAAATAAAATAGTCATAAAAAAAAATGATTTTTTAAATGAGCGTTTTCGGAGATACTGGGTCCGAAAGTTGATACATTTTTCGTAAATTCATATTTTAAAGGCATGATATCTGCAAACCAGTATTTGTTTTTATGATTTATTTTACGTAATTTAATCAAAGAGTATTTAAATAAGAATTTCGAAAAAACTAAGCAATTTTAAAAAACTTGAACTTTTAAAAACAGGGTGGTTAAAATCGAAAAATTAATATTTTTGAGCAACTTTAAATAATTTTTTCAAACCTTATACATAATTAAATTAAGTTTAATTTTATTGTACTTAAAAGAGCAAGAAATGATTTTGAGGCGACCCCGAAGCGTTTCGAGTGACAACGTGGGCTAACGGTAAAAGAAAAAAATTAAAAAAAATTCTTTGCTGTCTCCCATACATGATTAATGAGGCATTCACATATATTTTTGCAAAATTTTTCTAGATGGTGAGGCGACCATTCTTGACGAAATCTGATCTAATGAGCCTGTTTCGTTTATTTTTTTCATAACAATAATTGTGTCACTTTTATTATTTATATTTGGAAAAACTTAAAATTTTAGCGTTATCGTAAGTTTGAAGCAAGGCGTCTGCATTTATGCGCCTAACTGTATCTTAAACATTGATTTCCACTCCACCTGCTGACCCAACCTGTCGAAACGAAAGCCACTTGAATTGTAAAATGTGTTGCAAAACTTTGGCTTGAAAAAATATTTGTTAAATTGTATACGTCAGTTAACGATAATTCAATTGCCACCGAAAGTTTTACTTAACTTTATTTTTAAAAATACGTACTACGCGTAAATTAACACTCTAAGGGCCGCATATTTTTATTGATAGTTTTTAACACAAGTTTTTGTCTATTGCTACATAAAAAGTTGATAATAACTTGTGTTTTATCCTTTTGGCAAATGAATCAAATAGTGATTGAATGATATTCATTTTATGTTGTTATTATTACACATATTGAAATACTCACAAAAAGATTCAAAACTGGCAAAGTCCACACTTGCACACTTGCACTTTGCACACTTAAGAAAAACACGAAAAAAATAATACACAGGGACAGGGTCATTAAAATTTATATTAAACAATAAATAGAAATATACAATACAATAATAGTTATAGCATTGAATATTTCCAAAAAAAAAAATGTTTCTTATCAAGTTTCTTATCAATTAAAAGAGTTATTGTAAAAAACTTATTGGACTTAGCCAGTTTTGAAACTGAACTCAGGGACTTAGCCCCTAAAAAATGGGGGTGGACTTCAAAATACTGTTCAATATAAAGGTATATTTTTATGCTACGACCTTAAAAATCAATTGTCATTACCAGGGCTCGGATTTTGATGACCTAAAAACTGCAAAAAACTACCTACAAAATTGCAAAAAATTACCTAAAAACTGCAGAAAATGACCTAAAAACTGACAAAAATTATCTAAAAAACGCAGACAATTGCATAAAAAATAAACAAAAAATTTAGCTTTAAAAATAAAACATTGCTAAATTAAAAATTCTTTTTACACTAGCATATCCTGAGTTTTTATCTAACACTTGTTTCATTTTTCTACACACCCTTTCTTCAGTTTACCACGCGCAGAGCTTTTTTTTCGTCAAACTCTATAAACCAAGCTACTTCTTTGTAGAGAGGTAATGCTTTTGATTGAAGGGACTCTAGTGTTAAAGGAATATGTTTAAAAATTTGCATTTTGGCATTTTTTAGTACGAAAAAATAACAAAAAAATTATTTAAAAATTACACAGTGCAACACGAAAAAAATAACCTTATACGGACACCACTACGTGATAAAAGACCAAAAAAATACCCTGTCTCCCAGTTTTGCCCAAAGTCCTCCAGGTTTTTTTTTATGGGCCCCCAAAGATGTGGGGCCTCGGTGTCATTTTTGCAAAAAAATTATCATTTTCTCAAGCTCATATCTTGCAAATCGTTCGGAATTTTGATTTACTGTCTGAGGCAAAGTTGTAGCTCTTGTCATAAAGAACAAAAATTGTGAACATATAAAATAAAAAAAAAAACTTCATCTTCAAGGTCAAACTCGCAAACAACTTTAAAAAATGAGCGACAACCCAAAAAGCGTTTTTTTTATTTTCCGCTTTTACGAACAAACTTACTTAATGAAAAATGCGCCAATTTTCTTTGGCCTTGTAGGGCTTACAGCGCTGATTAAAACCCCAAAGTTTTTTTAAGGAGGCCGATCCAACTTCTTGAGATATAGGCCTTTATAGCTTTAGTATATAATCGCTTATATCTCACCCATTTCTTATCCAATCTGGTTGAGATGGGTATCGTTGAAAAGACCTTTGAAAAAGCTATCTGTATATAAATATTTTAATTTTTATTAACTCATTGGAGCAAATTAAAAAAAAATTTTTTAATCTCACTTTTTTAATAAAAATCTGGTTTTCTCAAAAAACAGCCCTAGTAAAAAAAACAATTAAAGTGTAAGAAAATAAGCGATTTCTTAAAAAAAAGTTGATTCAATACTTTGATCGTAAATAATTGTCAGTCAGAAGGCCGAGTGCGTGAGTGCACTGTACCTTCACTGATAGTAAGTGCATTCTAATAAAAATTCTCAAGCTGGTGGGTGAGTTTTCCGTGCCCAATCTGTCAAACAACTACCAGGAAGCAAACATCTGCATTGAATTCACATTGTAGCTCTTGTCATGTTCAATGTCTTGTATATTTAATTAACGCTCAAAAATGAAATATGCCTGGCCAGAACCATGTGTTTGTCCAAGGGTTAACACCGTTTAGGTAGCGCTTAGGTATCACGCGATCACGCACCAAACGCAGCAGCACAGGCAATGCAGTAAGCTCAGCACACGCAACAAGGGACGCAGCACACAATATAAAAGCGACACGACGCTGACATCGAGGCATTACACAGCGCGACATCAACGAGAGCTCAGCGGTGAAAGTTATAAAGTGAAAGTAAAAAAAGTGAAAGTGCCACAGCATAATTCACACACAACATTGGCAACTGACAATTTCATCATTCAGTGTGAAAATATTGATTTATTTTGCTACGTTTGCGGTCATCAAATCAGAAAAAAAAGTTCTACAACATTGCAAAAGGAAAAAAATCTTTTAACTAGTCCATTCAAGAAAGCATATAAGTTGTTTTTCGACGAAGTAGACTTGACCGGTGAAAATTACACACCTAATACAGTGTGTCGCCAATGTTATAACAATCACATGGAGTGGAGGCAAACATAGTATGAAATATTGTAAGTCGGTACAGAATGTACAGGAATGACTAGAGCAAGTGGTGTCTTATGAAGATCCATTTGATACCGATTATGAGCCCCAACAGGGAAGAGATGGACCACAACTAATAACACAAATGGAAATGGATTTCATTGTGGCCATATTGGGACTATTGCCGCGACTTGCCATATTTTTGACAGCGTTTTTAAAGCAAAGAAAACTCACACATGATAATGTGAACTCTACGGCGTACCGCAAACGGCAAGCTTAATTTCAGAGCCTCTACACTCTAAATGATGACAATTCTTTCGCTGACTGCAACGATGTTAAAGCTTTTGTGGTAAAAATGGGAATGAACTACATCGCTAGTGAGTGGAGATTATTTATTAGATTATTTATGGAGATTAGAGAATGGGTGAAAGAAATGCTGTATTATTTTGAGAAAATCGGCACACCGATGACATTAAAGCTGTATCTTTTTCATTTTGACGATTTTATCAAATAACTCCCTACCAAATCCGATGAGCAAGGAGAACGGTTTCACCAAACCACAGTGCCCATGGAAAAACGGTACAAAGGTACAATTTTATTGATGCACTGTTTTGCATTTCTTTTTTGATTTCTTTTCTAATTCATTTCAGGTATGTTGGTGGAGTCACAAGATCACCCTATATGATGTTAATGAAGTATCTGAAGAAGAAAAAGCTGATGATGGAGAGCAGTCTGGAAGTAATGTGCCTGTGGACACATAAGCTCTGAATCAGAGTCAGATTCGGACGATTCGGACGACGATTTGGATCCACAACTTAAGAGAGTGCGATTTGCAAGTCCAAGGCCATCAACATTATAAACATAATACGAATATTTTTTTTATAATTTTTGTAATAGATAGCATAGTATTGTAGTGCCATCCCTGCTAAGACTACTAATCCCTACAACACTGAATCATTATTACTAAATATCTATGCTACTACTCTTTGTTACAACCCTAACTCTAAATGTCAACCCATACCACCTAAGAACTAAGATTAATAAAATCAGTTATAGTATAAGAATGAAACCTGCAACATGAATTTTCACTTACGGGAGAAGGCTTTATAGTATCTCAATGTCGAAGTAAAGAAAACACAAATGAAATTAAAGAATTTTCGGGAAATTTTCACTTTTGCGGCTACCGAAGCGCTACCTAAACGGTGTTAAGAATCATTCCTAGGAAGTTTATATGTTCTAAAAAGTTGTTTATTGAGATCTTAGGTTTATTTTTGTAGTTGATTATTTCCTTGAATTTTGAACGGTTTGCTACCTATGGACCTGAACAGGGGAAAAAAAGGTTAAAAAAAATAGAATATTTTAAAGTTTTTTGTGATTTTGGCCTTGAAGATGAAGTTGTTTGATTATATATGTTCACAATTTTTGTTTTCTATGACAAGAGCTACAACTTTGCCTCAGAAAGTAAATCAAAATTCCGAATGGTTTGCAAGATATGAGCTTGAGAAAATGATCATTTTTTTGCAAAAATGACACCGAGGCCCCACATCTTTGGGGGCCCATAAAAAAACCTGGAGGACTTTGGGCAAAACTGGGAGACAGGGGTCTTTTTTGGTCTTTTGTCACGTAGTGATGTCCGTATATGGTTATTTTGCCATGACTTAAAAAATTACACACTGTGTTACACTAAAATGACCTAAAAAAACTTAAAAATATTCTAAAAATTAAAAACGTCAAAAAATGACAATAAAAAAAACTTAAAAATCTCTAAAAATGACCAAATAATGCTCTAAATCTAGTAAAAATGACGTGAAAACTAAAAACGATGAAAAATTACCAAAAAATGTCCTAAGAACCTTTTTATATTTGGAATTTAGGAAACATAAATGGACGTTTTAAATAAGCAGAAAATGTCTTAGAAACAGCAGAAAAATGATGACATGTCTTCGAAATGCTAGCCCTGGTCATTACCAATTCGTCTCTGTTTCATGACATATTGTAATTTCCTTCAAAAAAGGGCGTGGCGTTAATAGTTTTCTATGTTTAACAGGTTTATTTTTTTCTAGAAAAAAATAAATAGCTCGGATAAATAAATAAATAAATCAGATAATAATTATTTCACGTCAGTAAAAATAATATTTAAAAGTAATAATAAATTACCAGTTAAATTTTTTCATGCAAAAAATCAAAATTTCAAAGGCAAAAATAACGCTATGCGTGGAAAGGAAAAAATTTCAATTTTTTTTTTTTTCTTATAAATTTCAGTTCGCTGAACATATAAATTGCAATAAAAATTTTTGCTATGGATAGGTTTTCGGGATATATATTTTTGAATTTTGACCCAATTTTTTTGAATATAGCTCCATACATTTTACTATATCTTCAGTTTTAATTGGCCGATTTGGTTATAATAAATATCAAATTAAAGAAAAATAATTTACTTTAAATTTTATTCATTAATTTTGCTAATCTGTTGAGTAGTTTCCGCACAATCGAAAGAAATATAAAAAACGAAATAATTTTTTTCAGTAAAAAATAAAATCGAAAAATCCTAAAAAAATTAGCAAAAATAAAAGACACCGAAATGTGCACAGTTTATTATTTTATGCATAAAGATGGCTCTTTCAGGAAAAGAATAAGCTACTTATGAAAACAATTTATGGAAGAATAATGAAGTTAGAGACAACAAGGTGAAGGTACCAAACATTGAATTTGTTCCGTTTTTATAAGCTTTTATTTGACTTGCTTCGTTCCTATGTATGTATGTATGCATGTATGTATGTATATATGTCCTCAAAATTTGCAAGCCATTTTTCTACAACTAGTTGGTATCCAATTAAGCTGAAATTTAACATACATATGCAAGTAACATACATTAACAAGTCCGGTGACAATGCAATATTATGATAAAATTTTTTGCCACACCTCCTTTTACCGCCCACAAATCAATAAAAATGCTAAATCTCTAAAACTACTGGGCCGATTCAGCTGAAATTTTACCAGTAAATTTCCTTCGAGTAGAGGATAATTAAGGAAAATTGTTTGCCACTCCCCCTTTTACCGCCCACAAATCCATAAAAATGCTATATCTCTAAAACTACGGGACTGATTCAGCTAAAATTTAAACAGTAAAGTTTCATCAAATAAAGTATGGGGCTTATGAAAACATTTGGCCACTCCCCCTTTTACCGCCCACAAATCAATAAAAATGCTCTATCTCCAAAACTACGGGGCTGATTCAGCTAAAATTTTGGCAGTTAATTTCCTTCAAGTAGAGGATGGTTCAGAAAAAAAACTGTGCCACACCCCTTTGTATCCGCCCACAAATAAATAAAAATCCTATATCTTCAAAAGTACGGGGCTGATTAACAGCTGATTATAACTTGCTTCGTTTGTATATATGTATGTTTGTATGTATGCATGTATGTCCGTCAAAATTTGCAAACCATTTTTCGCAATTTTGCAAACTTGTTGGTATCCGATTAAGCTGAAATTTAACATACATATGTAAGTCCGGTGACAATGCAATATTTTAATAAAATTTTGTGCCACACCCCCTTTTACCGCCCACAAATCAATAAAAATGCTATATCTCCATAAGTTTTAAAAATAAAAGATGATAATTATAAACCTTTAAGACTAAAAAGTAAAAAATAAATAAAAAGTAAAAAAAATTTTTTTAAAAACTTATTTAAAAAAGACGTGAACTTAAAAGAAAAAAATTAATTTAAGTGACATTTGTCATATATGTATGTATATTAGAGAAAAAAATTTCGTCTCTTTTGGACACAGATTTTCTGATTCTACGTTCAATTCTTAGCAAAAAAGTCCATTACACCATAGGCGTACGGTAAACTTCGAGGCGCCCCATTTTCGATCTAAGATTGTATGTGTTGATTGATTGAATTTTTCATTAAACAAAAAACAAAACACTTTGTTTTTACTCACAATCAAAGGTGTTTGTGATCATGTGTCATTAGAAGTGATTCCTCGTGATGAGATGATCAAAAACTTGTGTAGGTGCACGGGGTCGGTTATTTCCAAATATAAAATCAATCGTTTCGTCTCTTTTAAAACTTATACTATAAAATGAAATTTATATATAATTTTTCCACAAAACATTTTTAACTTGCAAAATTTTGTTTTTAATAATTCAATTAATGATTTTTTATGTTTTAATACTTAATAAATTGATATTATGTACTATTTGTGTAACAAAAGAATCGTATTTTTTAAAAATAAAAACAATAGAAAGAAATTATAACTTTATTTTACTACTCATAAAATTGTAATCAAAATTTAGTAATTTGATTTGATAGGTTGGAAACTCATTTTTAAACGAAAAATAGTTCCTCTGAGAAAAAATCAATGTATTGTGGACGTAAAGAAAATTGTCCAAGTTGAATAAATATTTAATAAAAATTATTAAAAAATGGGTTCTTTCGAGATAATTGCCTTGAAAGTTGGTTTTTCGAAGAAAACATCGAATTTTTAAAAGTCAGGTGCTCATAACTTTTTTGATCGGGATTTTTTTTTTCCCTCCTAGCCGCCTAGGGCAGCGTTTACGACCCCGTGCACCTACACAAGTTTTTGATCATCTCATCACAAGGAATCACTTCTAATGACACATGATCACAAACACCTTTGATTGTGAGTAAAAACAAAGTGTTTTGTTTTTTGTTTAATGAAAAATTCAATCAATCAACACATACAATCTTAGATCGAAAATGGGGCGCCTCGAAGTTTACGGTACGCCTGTGGTGTAATGGACTTTTTTGCTTGGAATTGAACGTAGAATCAGAAAACATGTGTCCAAAAGTGACAAAAAAAATCGCTCCGCTCTAATGTATATACTAGGTATATTCTAGGTGCAGAAAAACCCCTCTCTTGGTTACTCGTCATCATAGTATAAGCGTACGTAAATTGGTAAGTTCTAAGGACTTATATAGATTTAGAATTTTTCAAATACATTTATATTTAAAAGCTTGAGGCACCGATGTCCGCGATACGTTACGCAGGCTTACCATACATTATCAGTGGCATTGAATATTTTAGTATGCTTACCTGTACATAAACTGCGATCCATTATACAGGTTTACTACCCGATATCAGTGCCTTAAGCTTTTAAATATAAATGTATTTGAAAAATTTTAAATTTATATAAGTCCTTACAACTTACCAATTTACGTACGCTTATACAGGAGCCGCCATCTAACGTTTTTTTTCAACTAGTGCTTATTTCGTGAATGGTAACACTTAGCTCATGTCTGATTTGACAGATAATTAGTTTTATCCTTCCGCTGAACGAATATGGTTGTGTATACGCTTGAACAACGCTGGGAAATATTGCGACATTACTTTGAAAATCATTGTAATGTTGCAGAATGTGTGCGAAAATTGCGTATGGATTTTGGAAGAAGAGAAGCACCGTCAGCTCCGTATGTTCGTTATCTTGTGAAAAAAGTGAAAGAAACTGGCATCCTCATCGATAAACCAAGGCGTGAAAAGCCAAAAGCAGTGCGTGCACCCGAGAATATTGCTGCTGTGGCAGAAAGTGTGCGTGAAGCGCCATCAACATCAATTTACCGTCGTTCTCAACAATTGAACATTTCGGAGACATCATTGAGACGAATTTTGCATAAAGACTTTGGTATGACGCCATACAAAGTCCAATTGGTTCAGGAGTTGAAGCCAACTGACCATCCAATGCGTTTTCGCTTCGCTGCGATCGACTTACAAAAGATGCCGATTTTGCAAAAAAAATCATCCTTTCAGATGAAGCTCATTTTGATCTTGGCGGGTATGTAAACAAGCAAAATTGTCGCATTTGGGGCACAGAAAACCCGTACGCATACATTGAAAAGCCGCTGCACCCAAAACGAGTCACTGTTTGGTGCGGATTTTGGTACAGAGGCATAATTGGGCCAGTTTTCTTCGAAAATGAGCAAGGAGTGGCCGTTACAGTCAATGGCGATCGTTATCGGGCCATGTTGAACGAATTTTGGTTCACAAAAATTGAAGAGGAGGATATTGACAACATTTGGTTTCAACAGGACGGCGCTACGTGCCACACAGCCGAAGCTACACTCGATGTTTTGCGCCCTGTTTTTGATTATCAGCCGCAGAGCTGATGTCGTTTGGCCACCTCGGAGTTGCGATTTGACACCGTTGGACTATTATTTGTGGGGTGCCCTCAAAGAAAAGTGTTACGCCGACAAGCCAGAGACAATTGACGCTTTAAAGGACAATATTCGTGAAGCCATTGGTGAAATACAGCTGCACACAATCGATAATATGCTTACAAATTGAACCGATCGTGTAGGCTACTGCATAGCCAGCCGAGGCAGCCATTTGAATGAAATTATTTTTCATTACTAACCGGAAGGATTGTACTTTCAAATAAAAAAGAAATTTGAGAAAATATGAAGCAGTTTTTTATATAGGATATTAAAAAAAAAAGTAATTTGGCGGACCCGTACTATGATGACGAGTTACCAAGAGAGGGGTTCTTCTGCACCTAGAATATACCTACTATATACATATATGACAAATGCAGTCTCAATTCGACTGCTATTACAAACGGTCTCTCTTAAAATGTCGCTGCGTTCGCGCTGTGGTGCCCGCAATAAATCTATAGGCAAAGGGAGTGCTTTACCTTGCAATAATTGTAAAGGTTTCTTTCACAAACTGTGTGTCAGCATTGATGATAATCTGTTTGATTTGCTAATTTCGCATCCTAATATTGTTTTTAATTGCAATGATTGTGTTAACAATGCATCTAATTTGCTTGCTTCAGTTGCTTAGTTAGTCAAGGAACAGTGCAAAAAATAATGCTCAACTTCTGCCTAAAAACACAAATGTTGTTGCTACAACTAAGAGCCCGAACAGAACCTGGGTCGTAACGACTTGTGATGTCGAACACACAACAGAACACATGCAAGTTAACGAAGCCGTCCAAAATGAAATCGCTGAGCAAGAGTCGTAGCGACTTATCGCTAGAGTAAAATTGAATAGAATCTATTCTATTTTTTCTCTAACGACCGGCGATTTCCTCTCTGAGTACAATTAGTGGTGCCATATTTTGCAAACAATTGGGTATGTTCAAAGACAATTTCATAGTTTTTGCTATGTTCTCACGTTTCTTTTTTGCTTCTGTTTCACTTACACAACAACGAAAACATGGCTACTAACAAAACTATGCTATATAAAAGCAACCCTGCATCGTCAGTCACAATCGCCTTCATTCTGGACGGGTTCTATGTGTCTGGCGACCAGAGAAGATCGCCGGTAGTAACAACTTTTGATTCTGTTCGGGCTCTAAGTCTCAATCTACAAATTCATCAACCTCTACTGAAACTGCTGCTGCTTTGTCTAATAAAAAATCGAAGTCATAGATGCCCAAGGTAGTAGTATTGGTGGGAGTGACGAAATAACACTGGAAGAAAACAATTTGTTATTCATTTTATTTAGTCGTCAACGAGATTGCGACGAAAGCACATGTGTGGCGGGTGTTGTCATTTTTTTCTGTTTCTTTGTTTAACAAAAGGGAAATGTAAAATTAATGATTTTAGTAATACTCTTGATGAATGTATTTATTTTAGTAATGCTCTTGATGAATGTATTGATAGATATATATATATCTATAATACACACATATAATTTATATATGCGGACATCTGGATAGTATGATATATTTCGAAATAAAAAGATTCTTCGAAGTGTTTATAAATTTTTCCTCAATTAATCATTGTCTCGATGATGATTAAAATGTAAAATAAGACACTGAATTTCTGCAAGTGCAGTTTGTCTTTCCCACTGAACATGCTAATTTCCTATTGGTTGAGTGACGATCAAACAAAAAAGCGTAAGTATACGTGTGAGTTTAATTTGCTAATATCAGTCACTACTGGGAATTTTTGATCTAAGTCAACTGTTGTTGGTGGGACTGCTGTGCCAAAAGTTAATTCTTTGCTTGCTGGTAATCAGTGATGTTCCTCGACGCGTCGTCTTTAATTGTCGACATTTTGGTGTTGACAATGCAGAATGTGTCGACAATGTAGACAATATCGAGAATTGTGTAAACAATGTCAACAAAATGCAACACTGTGAAAATGCAAGTTCCATTTAGATTATGCTGATTCTTAAAACCTTTTGAAAAGTCGTTCAATTAATACAAAGTAACAAATTGTACAATTAAACAAACAAAAGCCATGCCCAGAAGGCGTAAAAATAAGGAATACTTCGAACTTGGACTCAATTTAATTAAATATTACAATAAACATGCAGCCTTTTACATTAATTATCTACACGTCGTTAAAAGCAATTGCCTACACGACATTGTCGACACCGTCGACAATAGTATTGTCGACATCATGTTCTCTACGCCGCACATCACTGCTGGTAATGTTGTCGTAAACGTTGATGATGCTGCTCTTATTGATCTTTGCTCTCCCTCACATAATGGGTGTGAGTCTAATACTGCTGCTGCTGCTGCTGCTGTACCTGTTGTTGGTTTTGGATCTAGCTATGGCGCTCTGCCGTATGCTGAGGTTTTAAAAGCTCCGTCACATCTGAGTGCTGCTGCTCGAGTTGCTTATGATGAAATTGTTGTTGCACCTGCTTCTAATGCTCTCACATCATCTTCAATTGCATCGAATGCTCTGCCGTCTTTTCATTCAAAAGAGAATGATGATTGGACTCTTAATAAAAGTGCTAATTTTAATAAGCGTTCAACTATTGTTGGACAAAATCTTACTTCTGAGCTGGCTGTTGCTGATCGAAAGAAATGGGTTCATTTGGCATCTTTTAAACCAACAGTATATGAAGATGACATAATTACATATGTTACTAATCATACGAACGTTGCTAGACATCATCTAGCATGTCATAAACTTGGTAAAGAAGGATGTGCAGTTAGAATCCCTTACTCGAGTAAATTTCAGACTTGGAATTTCTTCATTTCTTTATAATGAAATAATAAATCCATCGCTCTGGCCGGTAGATGTCAGAGTTAAAGAATTTAAGTTTTTTCAAAATATGGAAAACAAAGAAAAAATGCATTAGCAGAGCCGCAATGTATTGTGGACATTGGCGTCGGAAGCGGGGGCCAAGGGGGGCAGTTGCCCCCCACTTTTTTAGCTAGATAAACAGTTTATAAGGAAAACTTCAAAAATTATTCAAAATATCAGTTTTTTTTACAACGATAATATTTTTGTATTATATATTTTCCTCTTCTTTCTCTCTTCTTCATAAGCATGCTTGCGGATAACCATTTTCTTTCGCTGTGTTTGCAAAAAGATAGAACAAAATGTAGATTTTCTACTGCAAACCCACCACTTCAGTTTAAAAGCACCCTTAAGTATGTAGCTTAACGCTTGTTAATTTTGTAACTCTGGTAAGAAAAAATTTGACATGTTCTTAGGGGCTTTCCATATTGGACGACATGTTGTACGATAAGTTAGATGGAAAACTAATGGGACTATTTGATTGAGCGTTCGAACGATCCAACTTGTAAAGCAACATCATTAATTGCAAGCTCTCAAGCAGAACACATCTGGCTAGTAGCTAAGCAACTTTTAGATGCCCTAACAATTGAGCAGTAATTTTACATAGTTGTACAATAGCTGCGTTCCTTTCGCCTTAATATAATCGCGATAGCAAATTTTCTCAAAGGAACGGCAAAGAGAAACAACTCATAGAGGGCACTACCGTTGCAGTCAAAATTAAATTCAAACAAGCAATCATGAAACAATAACTATTAGGTGTCATGAGAACGTGTGTCGTTCAAAACTGTTGTGAACTGTTATGGTAGCGATATCTTAGTGAACGATGTTTTTCTCCGAATGTTTTTTACTCTAGACGTCAGAAAAATTGTAAATTATTTAATTTAATTATTAATATTATGCAATTATGTAAATAATTTAAGTGCAATTGTTGGCTCCGCTGAATGCGTTCAATGTGTGTGATACACGCGGTTTGTTTTGTTTCCTATTGTTTAACATTCGATGGTCGCAGCTCTTGAGAAAATAGGTAGCTGTCATGGCTACCTAATAGTCATTGTATCAAACAAACAAATAATTAAAAAAATGAAATGACAGCTCATAAAAATATACAGTTGCGGCACCTGTGTTTCAAATTTTTTAAAGGCTATATCACAATTTTATATGGATAGCAAAAATATTTCTGTTTCTTATAGGATTATTATTTTTGTTTTTGCTTTGCATGTAAAAAAAAAAATAATCTGGATTATTTTGAAGCGAATGGAACGCAGCTCATATTGTAAAATCGGCAGAAAAAAACCAAAAATTGCGACTATCGTTTTAGCTTACGCATGGTACTACATGTTGTACAATCTGCCATGTTGGTCCAATGTTTTGGACCATGCGAAAGCCCCTACTGTGAATTAGCTGATGAAAATCCACCTCGACGCTTTGAAGAAACATCAAATTCGGTTCCTTCAGTACAGTTGCCATTATATGATCGGCTACGAAAAGATTATTTCGAAATTTTAGATCTTCTCTCAAATGAGATAACGGCTAGATTCGATCAAACAGGTTGATATTTTACTTTTTTTTTTATTTTTGCAAGTTTACACCAGCTTCACTCAACCGACTCCCTTTGATTTAACATTCGGTGAGTCGGTTGAGTGAAGCTAGTGTAAACTGGCACTTTGTAAATCTTATTGTACATTTAAACAGATCTTGACACTCTGGAATCGTTGGAAAATATTGTAATCGAAGCCTTCAACGGAAAAGTGCCTTCTGAACAAAATCTAAAAACAAAACTTGATCTTTATGCAGATGACTTTTTTGCAGATGAAATTGCTGAAGCAATTGCCTGGCCAAAAACCTTGAAATTGAAGTGGCATTGTATCCCAATTTGCGAAAAATTCGGTTACTGTAAAAAAGCTATTAAATGAAGTTGAAAAACTTATTGCTTTGCTTTTGACTGTGCCTGCATCAGCAGCTTCATCTGAGCGTTCTTTTAGTGCACTAAGACGACTTAAAATGTATCTTCGAGCAACTATGACACAGAAACGACTCACTCATGCGGCACTTATACACATTCACAAAGATAAAACCGAAGAATTGAATTTGATGGAGGTGGCGAAAGAGTTTGTTTCTCGCAAGGACAGAAAGAAACATTTTGGAATAATTTAAATTGATGTAACTTGTTGTACCTTATTGCATTTAAACCATGTATAGATATACCTAGTCTTGCTTTATAAAAGCAACCATTATTTCTTATATTTTCATATTACCATGTGAAAGATCCTTTAAAGAATGATCTCTAATATTGAAATTGGAAGAACTTTTAAAAATAATGTAATTTTAATATTTTTTATATATTTTTATATTTTTTTATTTTAAACTAAAATAAAAAATTTGTTTATTCACATTCATGATTCTTTGAAGAAATTTTGGTGAACTTTTTTTTGCACCACCATTTGTACTGACCCCCCAGATGAAATTAGCTTCCGACGCGCTTGATTGTGGATAGTATGCTGATTAAAATTTATTATCAGAACGTATCTGGTTTAAGAACAAAATCAAATGCTATTTTTGCTGTCACGGCTGAAAGCGATTATGATGTTTTTGTTTTAAATGAGACGTGGTTAAATCAAAACTTCTTTAATGAGAAATATTTTGATCCTCATATATATAATGTCTATCGAAAAGATCGGGATAGTGATACTACTGGACGTCATCGAGGTGGTGGTGTGTTAATTGCTATCAAGCGAACTTTTATATCTTCGAATATTGCATTAGCTTATGCTGGGTCTGGATCACTGGACTTAGGTCTGGATCAGCTTTGTGTGTCAATTAAAGGAATGTCTGATGCCCTCGTCATTTGCCTTTCTTACATCCAGCCAAATAGTTCGTTTCTTCATTATAAAGCACACACTGATAATGTTGCAACTCTTGTAGCTGATTTTCGTCGTAATGAACAATTAATTGTACTTGGTGATTTTAATCTACCAAATGTGTCTTGGTTAAAGCAACAAGCTGACTCATATCTCTCACCTTCTAATATCTCAAGTAATATTGAAATGTATCTCATAGATAACCTTTTGGGTCTTGGATTATTTCAAATTAATTTTTGCCTTACTTTATTAAATAGACTATTAGATTTAGTTTTTTGTACTAGTAATATTAATTTTAGATAAATTGAATCAGATTTTCCTATTTCAGTAGTTAGTGCACACCACGTTCCATTAGATATCCTTGTTTCATTTTATAAATATCTTTCATTGAGGAATCATTGTGAAGATACCAATTTTAATTTTAAAGCGTGTAATTTTGAAGTTGTTAAATCGGCTCTTTCCACTATAAACTGGGACAATGAGTTTCACCTTTTGGGCACGGCTTCTTGTTTTAATAACTTTAAGGCTATAGTTTCTGAAGTGTGCCATAATAATATTCCAAAATTTAAACCTAATGTTTATAAAGTGCCATGGCACACTCGAGGTTTAAAAATATGAAAAAACCGTCATTCCAAATTTTATAAAAAATTTTTTATTACAAACCAATTTTGTTATTTTTCTTAATATAGGCACTATAAGCGGGAATATAATTTTCTCGATAAATATTTGTATAGGCAATATATTTTAAAATTTGAAAACAACATTAAATCGAACCCAAAATCCTTTTGGCGCTTTGTTAAGTCAAAAAGATGTTCATCAAATATTCTTTCGTCAATGTTTTTAAATGATTCTGTATCTGATAATGCTCAGTCTACTGCTAATCTTTTTGCGGATTTTTTTCTTTCAAACTATGAACCTACTTATAATGTTGACATCAATGGCATACAAGAGCTTAATGTACTTAATTACTGCATATTGAAAGCATGCTAGAACTGACAGGATTGTCAATGGCATACAAGAGCTTAAATCTTCATTTAAGTTAGATGCTGATGACACTAGAAGTAATTCTGGACCTAACACCCTTACACCTTGTCATAGAGGGAGTAGCCAAGCGAACTCTGTTGTGCATTGCAAAAGAGGGGACAGGTTTAAGTAAAACTATCAGCAGTAGAGAGAAGGAGGATATTGCAAAGCACACTCCCTACATCGATCTACCAAGAGACGATATAGTAAAAAGGTATAACTTCGAAAAACACTTCAGAATTAAGCTTGGTACCAAGAAAGAGTGGGACAGCGAGATGATATTGCAAGTCAAGAAACCACACAACATAGCATGGTATACAGATGGATCCAAGACATTGAAAGGTATAGGCTCAGGGTTGTACGGACCAAGAATCAAGCACTCTGAACCTATGGGGACAACACCCAATATCTTCCAAGCGGAAATCCTAGCAATACAGCTGTGTGCACAATTCAATCTGGACCGGAAATACAAAGGTCAGGATATAGTTGTGATGTCAGACAGCCAAGCAGCAATCAAAGCATTAGTCTCCTGTGAGATATCATCGAAAATAACATGGGAATGCCTAACAAAACTCAACGAACTACGCAAGAATAACACTGTTACTATACTTTGGGTCCCAGTACACAAAGGTATACAGGGTAACGAAGAAGCCGATGGTCTAGCGCGACAGGGTGCAGCCACAAAATTTATAGGACCAGAACCATTCTGCGGAGAAGAAGAACTAAGAAGGGAGGAGAGGCATAAACGTTCAAACCTCTAGAAAAGCCTCCCAAAGCTAAGACAATCCAAATTGCTCCTCAAAGATTTTAACACTCGGAGAGCAAAATTGTGCATAAGCTTAGGCAAACCGAATCTAAGGACTCTAACGGGGTTCCTTACAGGACACTGTAAACTCAAATACCACTTGATGAAATTGGGCATAGGAACCGATAGTAACTGCCGTTTCTGTGAAGAAGCAGAGTAGACTACAATACACCTATTCACAAACTGCGACGCTGTGGCTCGCAGATGTAAGCTACCACTAGGGAACTATGAGCTGAGTCTAGAGCAGGTTCCATCCCTTGAACCTAAGAATATTCTCAAATTCATTAGAGAAATAGGGCTGGATGGAATTCTGTAATCCGCAAACCCAGCGGAGCCTTGAGAAGGAGGTACAATAGATCTAATTTAGTACGCATCTCCACCATATAACATTAACATTAAAATTAGATGCTAATGGGATTTGCTCCTGTTTTTCTAAAAAACTGTGCTTCTAGTGCAGCTTATGCTTTAATGTTAATTCTAAATAGCTCATTAAGGTGTGGGATTTTTATTGATAGTTGGAAGGTTTCATTTGTTACTTCTATACATAAATCTGGATCTAAGAACAATATTTCTTACTACAGACCCATTTCAAAGCTTACAACGGTATCTAAATTTTTTAATCAATTGTAAAAGAAAAACTTTTCTTTACAGTTAAGAATTTTATGTCTCTTTCTCAGCATGGCTTTATGTCTGGTCACTCAACTATGTCCATACTCAACTGTATATCATCGTTTCTAGAAGGTTTTCAAGTTGATGCGATATATACAGATTTTTCGAAAGCATTCGATAAAGTAAATCATTATATTTTGATTAGTAAATTAAAAAAGTTGGGATTTCATTCCAGTTTTCTGAGCTGGTTGAGGTCCTATTTATCAAATAGATAGTGTGTTGTAGCTTTTAATAATGTAAAATCCTATCCATTTGTGGCTACCTCTGGAGTTCTCCAAGGGAGTATTTTGGGACCATTGCTGTTTGTTCTTTTTATAAATGATGTGACATCACTTTTTTCACATAGTAATTGTCTATTGTATGCAGATGATCTTAAAATTTTTCTTAAAATAAATGATTCATCTGCTATTAGACTTCTTCAAAGTGAAATTGATAAACTTCATATATGGTGCTCTAATAACCATATTTTTTTAAATCTAAAAAAAATGCGTTTTCATGTCTTTGTCTAAGTCAGATAACCTCCATTTGACAGCATACCATATTGCTAATACACCTTTGCTATCTGTTAAGGTGTTTAAAGATCTAGGAGTTGTTTTTGATCTAAAATTTTCATTCGTCTCGCATTTAGATTATATTATTCCAAAGGCGTATGCTATGCTTGCTTTCATTCGCCGTAATGGTTATTGTTTTTCTGGTCCCTACACTTTAAAAGTGTTATTTACTAGCCTGGTTTGCTCAAGGCTTGAATATGCTTCGGTTCTATGGGACCCATTTTATGTGACGCATAAGACGAGGCTTGAACGAGTCCAGAAATCGTTTACTAGGTTTGCCTAACACTCGCTTAATTTTGAAGATTCTTTTCCGCCATATAGTGCTCGTTGTTTGCTTATTGGTCTTAAAACTCTTGAGAGTAGGAGAAACATTTTGTCTCTCCTTTTCGTACATGATATTATTTCTGGCCTGGTTGACAGCCCTACACTTTTAGAAATGATTAATTTTAATGCTCCTAATAGGATTCTCAGATATCAGGATCCTTTTTATTTAGTAATGTGTCACACTATCTACGCTGCTAATGCTCCTATTTTTAAAGCTCTTCATATGTTTAATATTATTAACGCAAATCATAATCTAGATTTTTCTGTATCTAAAAATCAAATGCGATCTCTGTTAAATAACATTTTGTAATAATATTTTTTGTTAATAACTATTGCCTAGTCTGTAAGAATTATTGTTCATAGACTGGAGAAACTAAATAAACAAAAAATAAAATAAATAAATAAATAAAATGTCACTTAAATTTATTTTTTTCTTTTAAGTTCACGTCTTTTTTAAATAAAAGGTTATTTTTAAAAAATTTTTTGTTACTTTTTATTTATTTCTCTAACGACCGACGATTACCTCTCTGAGTACAATTAGTGCTGCCATATTTTGCAAACAATTGGGTATGTTCAAAGACAATTTCATAGTTTTTGCTGTGTTCTCACGTTTCTTTTTTGTTTTTGTTTCACTTTCACAACCACAAAAACTATATAAAAGCAACCCTGCATCGTCAGTCGCAATCGCTTTCATTCTGGACGGGTTCTGTGCAGGGACCGAAAATAACAGTTATTTTACAATTTTCAGATGAAAAAAGCATAACGAAAAAGATGCCGGTGGATTTTTTTAAATAAACCGTTATAATCGTAATGGTAGCAGCTTCGAGAATAGTAAACGCCTTTTAAATTTTCGACTGTTACTATAATAGTTAAATTTAACTGTTATTTTTTGCCTTTTTTTTTTTCGGGCAAAAATAACTGTTACTTTTAACTTTTATTTTTAGGTCATAAATAACAGTTATTTTGTGCTTTTTATTTTTTCGGTCAAAAATATCAGGCAATTTGTGTTGTTTTAAAGACCGCTGGACTATATAAAATACTATTAAAACTAAAAAAGTGTTATAGCTCAAAACATGCGCGCTGCTGAGACAATGAAAATTGTATTAAACTTTTTTTTGTCGTTCAAGCGCCTTTTAAAAAATTCTTATTGCCTGATATTTTTGTCTGAAAAAATAAAAGGCACATAATAATTTTTATTTTTGACCTAAAAAATAAAATTCAAAACTAACAGTTATTTTTGCCCGAAAAAGTAAAAGGCATAAACTAACTAGTATTTTTATCGGAAAAAATAAAAGTTAAATGATAACTGTTAACATCTGATTTTTTTGATAAAAACCATAACCGGTACGGTCCCTGGTTCTGTGTGTCTGGCAACCAGGGAGAATCGCCGGTCGTAACGACTTTTGATTCTGTTCGGGCTCTATAGTGTACATGTGTTGACGTCGCTCAAGCAGCACCCAGTAGGCAAAAGCAGGGCTTTGAAGAGTTTCTAGCAGGCCATCATATGGATTTCTTAGCCTTTCCGTACTCATTTTCAAGCCCATTAACTTTTTCATATGAAATGAGAAAATTTTCTAGGCCTTCCTCACTCACGACTCTAAAGAAGCCTGCTAGAAGCCTTTTTTGAGAATGTTCATTAGAAAGAAAAGCAATATAAATATCAACTTGAAATAAAAAAAGTTTTGACAATTTCCAGAGTTGAACCAACGTCCTCTCATGTGGCAGTCCGGCATCTTATCCACTCGTCTACCGCAGTTCTTGACGAGCTTCAGCTTATTTTGCATCATTACAAATGAAAAAAGCTTTCGGGAGCGCGGGTTCGAGACCCAGCTCGGGCAAAAAAAATTTTTTTTGTATTTTTTTAAAATATACATTTTTTTACAAATTTTTGTAATTTTTTTTAAAATTTCTTCATACAAAAATAATAGAAAAGACTAGAATTTTTCCATATTAAAGTTTTCATATAATGTGATATGTAATGTGTTAGATTTCGGAACCCAGGTTCAGGACCTAACTAGTACAAAAAAAAATTTTTTTTGTTTTTTATTTAAGTTTGGATATTTTTTAATTGATCTTATTATTTATAATTTTTTCTAAACATTTTTTAAATTTTTTTTTATATGAAATAACTTGAAAAGACTCCAAACCTTCAAAAGGTAGGCCTTACAGAAGCACTCATCAATACAGCGAGCATGGAAGGTGTATTGACGCCAATAAGAGCGCTACTAGCATGCTTTCTTTTGCGTATCGCTAGCTAAAATGCCCACTGGGCATTTTGTTTCCAAAAACGTGTGTTTGGGAAATTAAAATGTGCCCAAAACTGATCTAAAGCTAATCACACAACAGACTAGACAGACTGTTTCGAAGGGCGCTACACTTTCATCTTCAGTAGTCTTGCATAATTTATTACGTTATAATATTTTAGTTTACATTTTTCGAGGTTGATCAACATTTTTACAGAACAACTGTCAGCTTGTACCATAAATGTAACACATCAGTCAACACGTGTTACTACTTGGCTGGGAAAAATTCCCAAAACCCAACACAATTCTGCTAACAAGTTTGTTTTCTGACAACAGTTCGTTAGAATGGGCATCTCGTTGCTACAAACACACTTATTTATTTCTGCAGTTGTTGTTGCTGTTACTATTCCGAAAATATTTGCTACTTTTACAATTTGATAAGTATTGATATTGAACACACGCAAAATAATATTTGAATGCTGCTGAAGGAACTTGGAAACTGAATTATGAGTTGAAGCCTTGGCACTCGAACCAAGTTTCTGGATAAAAATGTTAACATTGAAAGTAAAGCAATAATAATTATTTGACTGACTTAATCCGAAAAAGGCAGTGTTTTCTTCATAGTTAATAGCTTACTTTTATATATACAAAATAAATTAAATTTTTGCGAATTTAATTGCTAAATAAGTGTTCCAAATAAATGTGGGTCGAGCTGTTGTTATTAATATTCGTAAGCGTGCAGTGGCCGGTTTGCTTACTAACCAAAAAATTGCTTAACTTTAACTTTACACAGTCGATATTACGAGATGTCATTATGTTGTGCATTTTTATGGAGAACAATCCTTTAGACGCTCTAAAATTAGTCATTATTTAGCAGTGTTTTTGAAGGTGATAAAATAATTGGATCATTTTGAATTTTTAACATAGTTTTATTAGAATTTTGAAATATATAAAAATATTTTTTTTTTTGACAAAATGACGGCTCAGTGAACTTTTTCATCGGTCGTCACATCACATTATTTGTATTGATCAGAAAAAAACAAAAAAAAAAATACAAATCTTCTATATTTGTATATAAGAATCAATTGCTGTGCGTTAATCTTGCTAAGGCTTGAAAATGGCTCAACCGATTTAAATGAATTTTTTTGTGTTTTGTTTGCCTCATATCAGGGAAGGTCTAGAAAAAAATTTTGCCACACACCCTTTTACCGCCTACAAATCAATAAACTTTTTGTATGAACATTTTTAATTTTTTATGGGAAATATTCGAATAGCTTTGAAGTTATAAGCCTCAGAATTCGGTATTCGACCCTAATTTACACGTTCCGTTTCACTGATAACATTTTACGGGCGTTGGACAAGACGGTGTACCACCTCCCATACAACCAAAATTTGCGATATCAAAAAGCTTTGGTGTTACATCCTCAGAATTCGGTATTCGACCACATTTTACACGTTCCATTTCACTGATAAAATTGTATGGCGTTGAAAAAGGGAGCGTGGCACCTCCCATACAATCCAAATTTGCGATATCGAAATAGCTTTGGAGTTATAGGCCGCACAGCCTCGGAATTAGGTATTCGAACATAATTAACACGTTCCGTTTCACTGATGAAATTGTATGGCGTTGTAAAAGGGGGCGTGGCACCTCCCATACAACCCAAATTTGAGAAATTGAATAACTTTTGAATTATAGGTGGCACAGCCATGGAATTCAGTATTCGACCACAATTTACATAAGCAGTTTCATTAATTTCATTTTATGAGCGTTGGACAAGGGGTCTTGGCACCTCCCATACAATCCAAATTTGCGATATCGAAATAGCTTTGGAGTTATAGGCCGTACAGCCTCGGAATTAGGTATTCGAACATAATTAACACGTTCCGTTTCACTGATGAAATTGTATGGCGTTGGAAAAGGGGGCGTGGCACCTCCCATACAACCCAAATTTGAAAAATTGAATAACTTTTGAGTTATAGGTGGCACAGCCATGGAGCGTAAGCAAAAAGTTTTTGTTGTTGTTTTTTAAGTGTTTTATCATAAAAAGTAAGGTAAACAGAAATTGTACATAAAGAAACCGTTATTTTTCTGTTGTTGTTTTAGCTTTGGCATAACAAAAATAGGCTTGTTTTCGTGGGTCATTAGAATAGGTTCACAGTTAACATCTTCAGTTTCTTTCAGATTTTCAAAAATATCGATACTAAAATAAATTATAAAACTATTTTGTGGTAGTATGGAACGTGGAAAAGCTTTGACTTCGGAGGAAAAAGTTAAAATTGAGGTATACAAAGAGCAAAACTTGAGTACTCGTAAAAACGCTAGCAAAATCGAAAGAAGTCAAAACGTACTATGCAATTTTTTGAAAAATAAAATCGGCTATGGAAAAAACATGAAAGGGTGTACATATTCTGCGGCATTAGCTGCAGATAAAAGAGCAATTATTCGGAAAGTCTCCAACTCTTGTCTTTTAGCATCAAAAATTAGGCAAGAAGCTGGAGTAAGTCCCAGTGTTTCAACCATGCGACGGATAATAAATAGCGCTCAGCACCTAACACGACGTAAGATTAAGAAAAAACCGCCACTAAAACCTGAACGGAAGGAAAATCGGTTGAATTTTTGTAAGAATGACTTGGAAGAGAGAATGGCAGTACGTAGTTTTCTAAGATGAAAAGAAATTCAATTTGGATGGGCCGGATGGTGTGAGGACTAAAATTCCTACGTAATTTTATCCCCACATGACTTCTTACTTTCATTTCCATTTTCAGTACACCTGTGAGTTCACGACTGGGTCGAGCACCGGTACCAAAGAGAGGAAAATGCAACCCCTTAGAGATTGCATCAGTTCGACGTGCGTAATAGTAGAAGCCATTACCCCAAACATCATTAAGTGTGGCGGGTGTGACCTATACTATACAACGAGAGAGAGAATCCACCAACAAGATCAACAGTAACCTACCACGGAGAGGAGGAGTATATAAGACAAGACTTAGCTGAAATCGAGAAGTTTTGTGACAACCGTGAAAGTAGTCAGACGTGCCGGTCTGCATAGTGTACACAGTTTTCGTTGGTGGCAGACATAGCGCTGCCCGCACCAACCTTCGACGCCAGCAGGAACAGCGAACAAAATATTCTAACAGATCACCGTGGCCAAGCGGAGACTTAGTATCAATAAATTACAGCGAAGCGCCGACGACATTTCAACTTGCGGACGTCGGCAAAATACGTCAACGTCGACAAAATACGTCAACGTCGATCGAATACGTCAACATCAGCAGAATACGTCAACATCTGCAGAATACGTCAACATCGGCAGAATACGTCAACATCGGCAGAATACGTCAACATCGGCGTACGTCAACAGTGACAGCGCACCGACCGCAACTCGACCTCGACTGAGGCAGCACGGCGCCAACTAAATTCTTTTCTGCGGCCGCATCGAACGCCGCAGGAGAGACTGCAGCAGCAACGGTCGCAGCAGATACTCCAGCAACTCAGTGGACGGACGGATGTCAACGTAATTAGTATCAAATTTCTTTATTTTATTTTGTCATTGTCCTATGTAATGACATATATCCTATTTTATGCTAAGTATAATTTAGAATGATATTTAGAGATTTTCTATATAATTTAGTGTCATTTCATTTAGCGTTTTCATTAAGTTTAGAAGAGATTTCGTATCGCTAGTTTTAGGGATTTAATCATTTAATGTACACAGAATTATTTCAAGCCAAATAATTAAGGTTTATTCCGCTTGCATTCACGGAGGGCCCCTCACGCTATCGCGGTACGGGTCGTGCTATAACATCTCGGGTATGACCAGTTGGCCGTGTCCAACGGACAGCGCGTGCTTCCAGTAACCTTTCATGACCATCCGATAACGCCAGAAGTTAGGCTAACTAGGGTTTTAGAAAGCTCCCTGTATAATCATCGAGTCAAAAACGGGCGATTCAGGGGGCCTAACCCCAATCGTTTTTGAACTCTACACTCCCAGCTCTGGACTAGACATAGAAGTAACGTCTCTAGGGCTAGGTACGTGGCTGGGGTCTTGATCAAAACTGGGCGAATGGGCCTAACCATACTCGGGTTTGGTCAAACACTCTACCAATTTGGAGTCGGGCGAATGGGCCTAACCATACTCGGTTTCAAACAGCCACCCTTTCAATCGGAGTCGGGCGAATGGGCCTTACCATACTCGACTTCTGACCAGGCGCGATTGCCATAAAATTTATTCCTTGGAATGTCGTTTTAGAGACTTGTATGTCCGAACCCGGTGGTGTAGATGATAGAAACCTCGAGGGATACCGAGTAGGGATTAGTCAAGACAAACCTCGCGTCCGACAACGCTAAGACGACGCCATCTTGGGCAACGCTAATTATCCAGCAAAGCATAACGTGAGAAGGTTACTCAGTTCAGGTTTGGAATAAAAATCATTTTTGTAACAAACGGTATGAAAATTAATTAGGATAAGACTTAAATGAAGAATAAATACCTAGGTAAGAAGACACTAGGTTAATAATTTAAGCAAATAGATTTCATAGCTGAAAATGCATTTAACTTTTGTACATGGAATATAGCTAATATATGGAATAACCAGTCAGTGTAATCAGCTATGTAGGTTAATAACTATTAATTACATTAGATAACAGATTCACCCAATAGCAAACTTAGGACTCGCCTTCAGCGAAGTCGGGTGCTAGCTATTAAGGCATCATTGTAATCTAGGACTAAGCGTATTCACTATTGTTAAATAAAGTATCATTGAATTCTGATACTACTATTTTGATTTGGTGTCCGTTTATTATCATAAACGAACAAATATTTTGCAACGGACCCTGGATCCGGCAAGCGCATCCTCGGCCGGAATTTGGGTCGTTACAATGGTTATAACTATAACTTTCACGATCTACGAAAAGAGGAACTTTTTAAATCGTCACCATAGCCGCGAGGGAGGTGTAATGGTTTGGGGAAGCTATAACATATTTGGAACCATTGAGTTGGAGTTTCCAAGTTACAGAATTACGAGTACAGAACGATGCTAGAACAAGCTTTCCCAAAGTTTCAGAATATTTTTGGACCCCTGGAATGGATTTACCAAAAAGATAACGCTGCAGATTCAGAATGTGCAGAATGTGCAGATTCAGAATGTGCAGAATGTGCAGATTCAGAATGTGCAGAATGTGCAGATTCAGAATGAGCAGAATGTGCAGATTCTGGAATTCATTCTTATGAATTGTATGGCCGCTAATCATATGACATTTTAAAGCAGTAGCCTATTTATAGATCACCGCCATCAACTCTATCAAGGGTTGCCATCTGTTCTAGTTGCTTCTTCATTTATTTCAATATTCATTGGTGTTCGATTGTTTGTCGAAATGCACCATAGAAATGAAACGAGTTTTTGCTTCGCCAGAAGCTAGTGTTCTAACTGAAAGGTGGCTATTTTCACAACCAAATGTTCAATTACACATGACTTTGACCGAAAAATCGATCAATTATTAGACAAGAAAAAATTAACATAAATAAGATATTTTCGTTTCCATTTCTTCAAATTAATGAGATGAACCAACCATGACGCACCAAAAAGTGCATATTTTTGTAATGCCAAAGCTAAAACAAAAACAGAAAATTAACGGTTCCTTTATCTACAATATCTCTTTACCTAACTTTTTGTAATAAAACGCTTAAGAAAAAACAACAACAAAAACTTTTTCCTTACGCTCATTTTGAGAGTAAAAATCGTTTGCATTTCATTGAAGCAGTGAATCTATTTTGCTGACGCGGAGTGTATACAGTAGGGTGGCCGTTATTTTTAAAGAGCGAAATTTAGTCTCTCGCTCCCCCTACGATTGTGTGGTTGCTGAAGAAAAAATTTTCTGCAAATTTATACTATATGGTCTCGAACAAAGACACGACCCTCTCGGCGTTTGAAATTGGACAAAATGGCAAAAAATCACGATTTTTCCGTTTTGAGAGACCCTTACCCTTTATAAAAAGCATAATTGCCACAACTAACCCAGGAATATAGTTCAACACTAAATTACCTTTCCAGAAAATATAGATTTGCCAAAATCGGATCAGTTATCGAAAAGTTATGATTTTTTAATCATAGAAACCTAGAAAAACCCAAAAATACATTTTATTCACTTTACAACGTTTAAAAAAAAATTAAATCTGGTTTAACGTCAAAGTGGTCTATAAAAACTAATTGATAACTAACCGTGAAAAATTACCTTTCCAACAAGTTTTAACACATCTAAATCGCATTATTGTTAAGGAAGCTGTAATGTCTTCAAGCAAATAAAATATGTTTTTTGTTTTCAATTTTACTTCATATTGATGAGAATTTATTTGCATTTATTTAAATGAGAATAATAAGCTTTTTTCATTTTTTTTTTTACGTAAAGAATATAGCTAATAAAAATAAAAAATAGTTGTAGTTATTATAACAACGCAGATTTTGTATGCGTCGGAAAGTTTCGTCGATACTCCGTTACTGTTTGGAGAAGAAATTGTTCGTCTTCTTCTGCATTAGTCAGAATGCTGTTGAAATCTTTAATTAGATTAACGCCTCGTTCTGCAATGTCATTGACAACTTGAAGATTATATGCAATTTTTGCACCGAAGTTGCAATCATCTCTTGATGCCCAAGAACTCGGATCATGATTAAAAAATTCTATTGATACTCCGAAACGACTGAAAAATGTCAAAGTATTTTTGGTAACAAAGTCGTAAATTTCTTTGAATCTAATATATTCGGTTTAAAAAACGCATCGATTGCTATTTTCCTTGTTTTTGCCTAGATGATCCAGCAACAACCAATTCCTCAACCTGGTAATTTTTTTCTTCTATGTGAATTACTTCCCCTTCACTACTGGATGTTGAGACCACATTTGTTTCTGTAAAACAAAATATTAAAAGCCGAAACATAACTTGATTCCAACTGATTCCAAATTGTAAACACTAAACCAAAGTTTACCTCTGTTATTGCTTTCTTTTTCGTGTTTTTTCTTTCTATTGTTTTCCTCTTCTTCGCGTAATAATTTGCGTTAGTGTTGCTGGAAAAATTTCACATCAACAGCGATCATGCAACCTGCGCGACCCTTTTCTCTTTGCATAATTAAAAACTTTCGATCTTCTTCTATATTGATAATGGCCAATGCATCTGCGTGTACAATGTCAAAGAGATCATCAAGTTTATCACTAATTTCCTTTTCTTTACTTTTTTGGTTTTCCTTTTGTCGTTTAGCGTTCTTCTTTTTCCATTCCATGTACAATTTTTCACAATTATCTATGGAAATATGTTTGAATTTAATACTGAAATTAATACTTCATCAATTACCAAGCTACTGCTATCTCGAGCATTAAGTTTTAACGTTCTTGTATTAAAAAAAAAAACTACATAGAACTTGTTTTTTTTACGGCAGCTTAGATCCAAAAATTTTTGAGTATTCTTTTCCAACCAAATAAAGGGTGTTTTTTTTAGAGGTATAGAACTTCGAATTGAAATAAAAAACCAAAAAAATCGTTTTAATGTCCATTAATTTGGCTTTATTGGAAGGATAATTTTATGCCATTAATGTTTAAATATAATTTCGGGCATGTGGCCGCCACGGCTGGCTCGAATAAAGCCAATTCTACAGGTCCAATTTTCAACCACTTTTTCGAGCATATGGGGCCGTATGTCGGCAATAACGCCACGAATGTTGGCTTCCAAGTCCCCTAACGTTTCTGGTTTGTTGGCGTAGACGAGCGACTTCACATATCCCCAAAGAAAATAATCCAATGGTGTCAAATCACACGATCTTGGTGGACAATTGACAGGTCCATTCCGCGAAATTATGCGCTCATCGAATGTTTCCTTCAATAAATCGATTGTGACGTGCGCTGTGTGGCATGTAGCGCCGTCTTGTTGGAACCACAACTCATCCACATTCATGCCATCCAATTCGGGAACAAAATAGTTGGTTATCATGGCTCTATACCGGTCTCCATTAACGGTAACTGACTCTCCAGCATTATTTCGGAAGAAGTATGGCCCAATGACTCCACCAGCCCATAGAGCACACCAAACAGTCAGTTTTTGTGGATGTAATGGCTTCTTAAGGGTCTCATATGGATTCTCTTCACTCCAAATGCGGCAATTTTGCTTGTTGATGTAGCCATTCAACCAAAAATGAGCCTCATCACTGAACAAAATTTTGCGATGAAAATCAGCATCGAGATCAATCTCATTTTCGGCCCATACACCAAAATCACGACGCATTGCATGGTCTCGCGGCTTTAATTATTGCACAAGCTGGATTTTGTAAGATCGCAAGCCAAGATCTTTGCGCAAAATCTTCCATAAAGTTGATGGACAAAGCTCCAATTGCTGTGCACGGTGGCGAATCGATTCATTCGGGTCCTCTTCAACATTTTGGTCTACAACGGCAATTGTTTCTTCGGTGCGCACTGTTCGACGTCTCTGCGGATGCGTATTATCACATAGAGTAAACGTAGTGCGAAAACGGCCCATGGGTTAACCGAATTAATTGCTCTGATGGACGATTATGTCGACCATAAAATGGACGGAGCTTGCGGTAAACTTCGCGAACTGAACCATTATTTTCGAAATAAATTTGCACGATTTGCACGATTTGCAAGCGTTGTTCTTTTGTCAACCTGTTCATGATGAAATGGCAAACTAAACAAAACATAAATGACATTAGAGTTGTCAGATTTGACCACAAAATGCCAGTTTTATCTCTATTCGAAAAACAAACCTCTAAAAAAACACCCTTTATATAGGAGCAGGCAAAAATTTTTTTTTTGCACCGTTATATTGAATTCCGCCATAATATTCAATTGCTGCATAAATAATATAATTATAAGAACTATTTAAAAACGGAATGCAATAAAACGAAGAAAACCAATAAGTACCTGTTTGAATGAAGGACTTGGGCTTTAAAAACTGTTAATGCTGCAATAATCGAATCAAAAAGTTGCTTTGCCAACGTTGGTAGTTTTGAACTTAATGAGAAACGAATTAAATGAAATAAATGTACACCAGTGCATGTACCTTATATACTTGTATCATGCACCCGTGTTTGCAAAAATTCAAATACCTTTATTCCGAGAAACATTAGTTTTATTTAAAAAGAGCAAATCAAAAACAACACAGGCATCAAAGCAAACTAGATCAAAAGTTTAAAAAAAAAGTTGCGATAACCGAGTTTTTTTAAATTTTTTTAGGGGTTGGTTGATCCAACATGACATGATACGGCTCAGCAGCCCACCAAAGCTCAGGTTAAAGTGTTTTAAAACTGGTTGGAAAGATAATTTAGTTATCAATTAGTTTTTATAGACCACTTTAACGTCAAAGCAGATTTAATATTTGTTTTTGAAATGTTGTAAATTGGATAAAATACTAAGTTGCATATTTTTGGGTATTTCTGGGTTTCTATGTTTAATAAAATCATAAATTTTCAATGACTGATCCGGTTTTGGCGAATCTAAACTTTCTGGAAAGGTAATTTAGTGTTAAACTATATTCCTGGGTTGGTTGTGGCAATTGTGCTTTTTATAACGGGTAAGAGTGTCTCAAAACGGAAAAGTCGTGATTTTTTTGCCGTTTTGTCCAATTTCAAACGCCGAGAGGGTCGTGTTTTTGTTCGAGACCATATGGTGAAAATTGACATGAAACTTTTTCTTCACCAGCCTCATAATCGTAGGGGGAGCGAGGGATCAAATGGGCAGTTTTAAATTTCTCCACACTAGCTATGGCCACCCTAGTATACAATTTCACTGATAACATTTTATTGGCGTTTGAAAACGGGGCTGCGGCAGCAACGCGATTAAGCAAGACTCGAGGACTCAGTTTTAAGATTGAGTTTTAAGATATTGTGAAATTATCAAGGTAAGCTCAACAAATTTGAGTTACTGTGAAAACAATTCCGTGTCATATTTATGTGATTAATTTCGTGTAAAAACTAAAAACAAAGCAAGTATGGAAAAAACTATAAACAAAAAGATATGCCCAAAAATATATCAAAAAGTAGGAGACAGAGTCTCCTTTCAAAAGTAAGACTTAGGTTAGGTAAGGTTAGGTAACGGTGGCTGAGCCGATAGACGACTCGTACACTTAGGCCAGTGCAGGCCCGTTGTGATACCACATGATCTCTTTAAAAACCTAATAGAGATTTCCCTCCTCAAACCAGTTCGAGCGGATAATGAATTTGAGTATATGCTTGATTTCCAGGCATGAGACTTCGGCAAGTCCGTTTAAAAAGGGAAGGCCCAGAGTTGCCATTCTCCTTTTAGCTAGAGCCGGACATTCGCAGAGGAGGTGCTGAACGTTTTCTACCTCCTCCTCACAGCTGCAGCTTCTGCAGAAATCGTTTGATGCAACTCCCAACCGAAGGGCATGCGCTCCGATCAGGCAGTGACCCGTTAGGATTCCTACTATTTTTGACAGGTTTACCCTGCTTAACTCAAGCAGTGAGTTGGTGCGTTTTAAATCGTAGGTAGGCCATGTAAGCTTAGTTATCCTACATGTATCAAGGCGTTCCCAGCGTTCTTGTGCAAGACCTAGGGATCTGTTCTTGCACTGGAGTTTATAGGAGGAAATGGGTATACTAATAAAGTCCTCATTTAAGAGGGTGTTAGAGGTCGTACCCTTCCTTGCCAATTCGTCGGCCAAATTGTTGCCCTCGATATTCCTGTGTCCGGGTACCCATATGAGGTGAATCCTGAGTAGCCTTGCCATCTCGTTAAGAGATTTGCGGCACTCAGTGAGAGTTTTAGAGTTGTCAATATTTGAGTTCAGTGCTTTCAGTGCAGCTTGGCTATCTGAAAAGATGGAAATACTTTTTCCTTTAAGGTCTTTTTGACCTAGAATCCTAGTGGTTTCGTGAATAGCCATCATTTCCGCTTGGTAGACACTACAATAGTTAGGAAGTCTAAAGGACACTTCGATTTCGAGATGCTGGGTGTAGATACCTCCCCCTACTTGTTCTTGAAGTTTGGATCCATCTGTGAAGATTTTTATGGCGGAGGTTTTAAGGGGGATTTTGTTTGCCCAATCTAGCCGTGAAGGGATGAAAACTGCATAGTTCTTTTCAACATTTAAGCACGGCACACAGTAGTCTGTTTTGTCGGGTGCAGACGAGTTCAGAACAATTGTGTGGCCGCAGTTGTTACCTATCCAATTACCAGATTCTCTAAGGCTCAGGGCTGCTGTGTTGGCACATTCCCTGGCAAAGATATCGAGAGGAGGAAGGTGAAGCATGACATTGAGGGCGCTAGTTGGTGTTGAGAACAGTGCCCCCGTAATACAAAGACCTGCGCTTCTTTGCACCTTTGCAAACTTCTGAAGTGCGGTTGCCTTATCAAGGGTCCTCCACCATACCAGTGAGCCATACATTAGTATGGGGCGGACAATTGCTGAATAAATCCAGCGTACTATTTTGGGGGAAAAACCCCATTTTTTACCTATAGCTTTTTTACAGGCAAATAGTGGTATGTTTGCCTTTTTAACACGTTCCGTAATGTTAACATTCCAGATAAGCTTCTTATCCAGGATAACTCCTAGGTATTTCGTGCTGTCGCTAAAGAGCAACCTCATGCCGTTCAGACGCGGAGGTTCTAAGTTGGGGGTTTTATATTTCCTAGTGAAAAGAATGAGATCTGTTTTCTCGGGGTTTACACTTAAACCACACGTGGATGCCCATCTCGAGAGAATTAAGAGTGCTCTCTCCATGAGTTGACAGAGAGTCTGGGGAAACTTTCCGTTAAAAATGATTGCAATATCGTCTGCATAAGCAACAACCCTGTAGCCTTCCCCCTCCATGATACGCAACAGCTGGTCAACCGTCACGGACCACAGAAGTGGAGACAAAACTCCTCCCTGCGGAGTGCCTCTGCTTACAAACCTACGAGTGGAGGATCCTCCCAGTTCTGAGTTCACCACCCTGCCCAAAAGCATCTGGTGTATGGAACTCACGAGAAAATCCTCCACCTCTAGTTCCGACAAGGCCGAGGTGACTGCACATGGAAGGACGTTATTGAATGCCCCTGCTATATCTAGAAAAGCAGCAAGTGCGTATTCTTTGTTCTCAAGTGATTTTTCGATGGTAGACACAAGAGAGTGCAGAGCTGTCTCTGTAGATTTGCCTTTAATGTGGGCATGTTGGGATTTTAGAAGCCTGTCAAGTTTCGGCTTAAGAAGAAGCCCAATAAGTCTCTCTAGAATTTTAACCAGAAAGGAAGAGAGGCTTATAGGTCTGAAGTTATTCGATTTAGTGTGAGAGGACTTACCCGCTTTTGGTATAAAGATAACTTTTGTCTCTCTCCAAGCTGTTGGAATATAGTTAAGGCGTAGGCAACCATAGTAGATTGTCTGAAGCCAGGGTACTATTGCATTGAAGCTATAGTGGAGTTGAGCTGGTATAATGCCAACGGGACCTGGAGATTTATAAGGTTGGAATGAATAGATCGCCCATTTTAACTTCTCCTTGCTGGTCAGTTGCTCAATCTATTGAGGCATAAGGTCGCAGGGAAGTGTTTGAAAGCTGGAAATGTCAGAGTAAACATTATCAGGAAAATGCGCATCCATGAGTATATCTAGGGTTTCGATGCATGAATCCGTCCAGGTGCCATCTTCCTTTTGAAGAAAGCTTGGTACTGTCGGGGATTTCAGTAGTATTTTCCTGAGCCTTGAAGCCTCGGAAGTACCCTCTATTTCTGTGCAGAAGGAGGACCAAGAGGCCCTCTTTGCTTTAATGATTGCAGTTTTGTAAATGCCTAGTTTAGACTTATAGCTATTTCATGAGTCCTCACTATTGCTACGCCTTGCGTAGTTAAAGTCTCTACGACAGTCCTTTCTGAGAATTTCAATCTCCCGAGACCACCATACGGGTTTATGGGATTTCTTAAAAACTTTTTTCGGACATGCTCTGTTTAGTGCATCCGAGCATTTTTTAGTGAAGTCTAGAACCAGAAGGTCCAACTCTTCTTTGTTAGCAACGGGGGAAGAAGTGACTGAATTCAGTGATGTTTTAATTAGTTTATTATACCATCTCCAATTTGTCTTACGGAGATTTCTTATTTTTAGAGGCATGGATTGATTGGTTATTTTCCAGCCGAATTCTATATACCTATGGTCCGAGAACGAATGTTCTTTTAAGACCTTCCAAGAATGAATTTCTTCCGAGAAGTTTTCTGATACTAGGGTGATATCCAGAACTTCTTCTCGATTTTTGATAATAAAAGTTGGCTCATTGCCCTTGTTCATTATATTTAATTTAGTGTTTAGTAGGAAGTTAAAAAGTGACTCACCTCTGTCGTTGTTCTTAATGCTGTTCCATTGTGAGTGGTGTGCATTTGTATCTCCACCCAGAATGATGTGCGTGGCTGGATGAGTTCCCTGCAAAGAAGACTTAATTTTTAGGGAAATTTCACATTGCACAATTGAGAACTATGAACCAATTTCCTGCTCTTGTCCTGCTCAGTCCTTTTAATACATAGGCTTGCATTGCAGTTGCACTACTTTTCAGTGGCCACCTATGAAATTTTGGTATGCTTATGGAAAAAAGTTTTTAGGGGAATTTAAGGGGAATTTACAATCCAATCTAGGGGTAAATGATGAAAGGTACCTGGCAGTACTGGTCCAAATATAGTCGCTCGTTTTCGCACACTTTATTGACAAAATACAGACTTACTACGGTACTATTTCAGGTGACTTTCGAGGTACTTGTTAGGTATGATTCGGGTTATATAGGGTGGTTAAATTTTAAGGGCCGATTTTGAATGTGAACCACACCTAAACGTCTAGTTTTTTTCTGCATTTCATTTGACATTTCTCAATTTCAGACTTATTCAATTTAAACTATGGAAAGATACATAATCGAGCAACGCGTAAAAGTTATTCAAGCTTATTATTAAAATGGACGTTCAAATCAAAATGCATATCGTGCACTTCGTGACTTTTTTCGGTCAATCGTCCAAATGAGCGTACAATCGGAAAAATCGTGCAAAAATATGAGAAAACCGGGTCCGTAGGAGGTGTGAAAACACCAGTGCACGCTCGTACAGCTCGTACTGCAGAAAATATTGCTGCTGTTCACGATAGCGTGGCTGAAGAGCTGTCCACCTCAACTTGTCGTCGTGCCCAACAATTGCACCTCTCATGCTCGTCGTTGATAAACATTATGCATACAAACTTGCATTTACACACTTGCAAGGTGCAATTGACTCAAGAACTAAAGCCTCTTGACCATTTCAACAGTTCAACAGTGGATGATCAATTTTCGAAGAAAATCATCTTCAGTGTTGAGGCACATTTTCACCTCACTGGATTCGTCAATAAGCAGAATTGCCGTATTTGGGCGAATGATAATCCAAGAGTTATTGTCGAAAAACCAATGCACCCACAAAGAGTGACTGTTTGGTGCAGTTTATGGGCTGGCGGCCGTGTTATCTCACGTGGTGGCGATGTCAATTGACCGCCAAGATCATGTGATTTGACACCGTTGGAATTCTTTCTTTGGGGTTATTTGAAAGAAAAGGTGTACGTCGATAAGCCAGGAACAATTCAAGAGCTAAAGGATGACATAATTCGGCACATTAATGGCATAGAACCTCAATTATGCCTCAGCGTCATCGAAAATTTGGACCATCGGATGAAGGTTGTAATGTATTTATTTATTTATTTATTGGCCAAACAAGGCAATGCAATTTACTTATTCTAACTTATTCTAACAGGTTTTGTTTACTTATACTAAGATTACTAAGTTTTTTGTTTTTCTTCTCCCCTTTCCTTGTTTTTATTTTATTTTTTATTTGGTGCTCTTAGTGGGCATACTCCGCCCACCGGATTGACATGATTTCAAAAACCATGTCAAAAGTAATAGAAGAGGAGGAAAACAAGAGAGACTATATACACAACTTAAGATACGATATATATATATTATTCTTTTTTTTTTTTTTAGACTGAACCAACGCTCAGGGGATGCCCCCTATAAATGCGTAGGCATTGTGTTGATTCGGAAGATGGGTGAAAGTTAGTTGGAAGGTGGATAGATGGAGTAGTGTCGGTGAAGATTTGTTTTGAATTTGCACAGCTCAAAACTGCCGGGAAACACGCTCGCAGGGAGACTATTCCACAACTTAACCGCGCGACTAAAGAACGAATTATCGCGGTAATGCGAGGTTCTATTAGGCATCGATGCAATGGTAAAGGGATGGGCTTGGACAGCTGCCCGAGTGGACCTGGGAAACACACGAGCTGGTGGCGTCAGGCCATGTATCTCCCTTGAACACTCCCCATGGTAATACCTATACAGAAGGCTTAGGCAACCTACATTACGTCGATGCTCAAGAGAGTTGAGAGAGGATGAAATACTTTCATCTCCTATCATATATATCGCACGACGTTGAATTCGGTCCAGAAGCTCCAAATAAGATCTTGAAGCCCCTGCCCAAATGTGCGAATTGTACTCCATTTTCGGCCTAATATATGAGGTGTAGATCATGCGAAGATCAGCTGAAGTGAAATATTTTTTGCACCGTTTTAGAAAACCTAGGCACTTGCCCGCTTCTTTCGACACATCGAAAATATGATCATTCCAACGAAGATCAGATTGGATCGATATGCCCAGAACGTCAAGAGCGGCTGATTCCACAAGATCCACACCATTCATACTGAGAGGAGCTAAAGGGCAATTCACTCGCTTGTGGGTTAACAGACAACACTGGGTCTTGCTTGCATTGATCTCTACTCTATTAGCAAGACCCCACTCGGAGATTTTTTGTAGATCATTAAGGAGTGTGTCATTCATAGTTTGCCTTTTTCTCTCAATCTCCATAGAGCTTGGGCGTTTTTTGAATGAATATGAATGACAAATGCTGCTGTCGTCGTCCGCAGACGAAAGACTATAAGGACAAAAGGACGTAAATGGGAGATTTGGAGAGGGATGTTAAAGAATTTTGATTTATTAAACTAAATGCTTATACATATAAATCCATACATGTATGTAGTTTATCTGAGGCCTGTGTTAATTCTGATTACTGAGTGATTTATATAGGGTTTCCTTGAAAGAGGATTTGGACATAGAAGGTGAGTAGTATTGTATATAGAGATATTATTAAATTCTCTGCAACAACGATTGATGGGTTCATTATTTGCATATGTAGTTTGGTGCTGATATTCAGTTAACAATCGAGTATGCCTAGTGCGCCTAATTGGATCGTTAAAGGAAATCATATTAGAAATATATTCGCTGTGAATAGCACCATTAATTACATCAAATGTGAAGCATGAGCCCAATAACGATCTTCTTGTTGATAGTGGCATCAAATTTAAAAGGCTGAGTCTATGTTCATATGATGGAAGGCTACAATAATCATGGGGGTTGTACATATCTCTAAGCGCGTATAGTAAGAACTGCTTTTGAATAGACTCAATTCTTTCTCTATGGGAATCGAAAGATGGATTCCAAATTATGCATGCATATTCAAGTATTGGGCGCACTAATGCACGGTACAAGGATGTAGTGACCCATATATTCTTGAATTCATTTGCACGTCTTTTTATAAAACACCATTTATTGAAAACACCATTGCTCAATAGACAACAATTTTGATTGCAAAAAATTTACATCTACATCTGATTGAATTGAATAGTACATTTTTAAATCATCTGCATACATAAGATGTGGGATATCGTTAAGAATTTCTGACAGATCGGATATGAATATGTTGAAAAGAAGAGGACCAAGATGACTACCTTGCGGAACTCCCGAGGAGACTGCAATTTTTTTCGATAGAACTCCCTGGAATTTAACAAACTGGGATCTGCCGTTTAAATATGATTTTAGCCGACTTAGTATGGACCCTGCAACACCAAATTTTTCTAACTTATATATAAGAATGTTGTGATCAACTCGATCAAAAGCTTTACTGAAATCAGTATAAACAGCATCTATTTGGTGCCCTTTTTCCATTTTGACTAAAACATCTGATACCATAATCATGAGATTAGTGGTGGTAGATCGCCCTTTTCGGAACCCGTGTTTCTGCTCATTTAGACGTGGGTTAATGAAACTTGTTAGCTTTTCACAAATAAGTTTTTCAGAAAGTTTTGGATGGCTGACAAGATTGCTATGCCTCTATAATTTTCAACTGATCTTTTATCACCATTCTTGTAAATTGGCGTTAGATGGGATGATTTCCAATATGAAGGAAATGTCCCACAAACCAGTGATTCGTTAAAGATTATGTGTAATGGTAATAGCAGTTGGTCTAAACATCGCACCAAAAAGCTTGTAGGTATTAAGTCTGGTCCTGGTCCCTTTAATATATCCAGTTCTTTTATTGCATTAGAAATCTCTTCCTGGGTTAAATATAAACTATCAACTATAATAGTTGAGCTAGGAGAAGTTTCAGATAAGGTGGTAGGAAGACAAAAGACCTCCTTAAAGTAATCGGCATACAAGTTGCTTATTTCAAGAGAATTGGACGAAGTGACATTACCTTTAAACATAGACGATGGATAGCCGCTAGATTTGCGCTTCATGTTAACAAAGTCAAAGAATTTTCTCGGCTCTTGGACAATTTTTTCTCCGATGATGTTCGTGTACAACTTGTACGCTTCTTCTGACTTGATAGAGAACTCTCTTGATAGCTCGTCATATCTAAGCTTCAGTTCATCGCTTATATTATCAGTGTTTTTGAGAAGTTTGTAGATTTTATTTCTTTGATTCCTCTATCTAGTTGTCTAGCCATGGTTCTGTGAGCTTATTCTTTTTCTTTATTATTGGCACATAACTTTCGATAGCGGTAAAAATGTGCTGATAAAATATAGAGACAGCACTGTCTAAATCTAAATTGAATAGAATATGATTCCAATTTAGAGAACTAAGATAACATTTTATTCTTTCATAATCGGCGTTGAGGTAATCGTACGCAATCGTGTTATTATAAGACTGGGTAAAGTTGATGTCATTAGCAGAGAAAACAACTTTTAAGGCTGTATGATGAACAGTGTTGGTTAATAAATATATGTTCATATTTATGGTATATTTATATATGTTCATACTTAGTTATTATAATATTCACGCCACTGTGCTTAATGTTGCGCATTCTCTTAAATAGTTTGTAAGTACCGATCGTCACTATATATAACCTTTCTATATATAGTATACATACATATCTGTATATCTACATATCGTATATTAGCACTCATCATTATGTTAAGACTTATATTGTAAACTAGGCTCTTGATAACATGAATAAATAACTCTCGCTCACTTGACTGAGATCTGAAGACAAGGCATGTTGTTTGACTAAAGTAAAGACAGTGCAATTAGCGACGAGGATAAAAATAGCAACGTGCAAATTAAGTAACAGGAACGATAAGCCGAAGCAAGTAATTGTATAAAATAAATGCCGAAACCTGGATTTTCTGAAGACAAATCACAAAACGCTGAATTAAAACCGGTGGTTAAAAGTAAAGTAAAAAATATGATGGGTCACATGGATCCCTTTTTAATGGATAACGATTTTGGTGAATACGAAATGCGGCTCCGACAATTCTTCATTGTAAACGACGTGGGTGATGAAAAACAAGTGGCATTTTTTATTACTTATATTGGGGCTGTTGCCTATTATGTGCTACGGAAGTTATTTTCACCAGAAGATCCAAGCAAAAAAAAAATATAAAGAACTTGTAGATGCCTTAAAAAAATTTTTCAGCCATCAGTAAACGAAATTATAGAGTCATTCAAATTTTACAAAGCAGAGCAGGAATCGAAATTAATTAGAGAATTTATGGTAGACCTAAAGGCTCTGGCAGAAAAATGTAATTTCGAAGCATTTCTTGATAGAGCACTGCGCTACAAATTTGTATGTGGAGTACGCGATAGTCATTTTCGATCAAAATTCCTAAAAGAATCTGGACTAACGTTTAAGAAAGCATGTGAAATTGCTCTTAATTGGGAAATGGCAGAAGATGAGACACGAGAAATGCAGACGAAGAAAGAGGAAAGTAACACGTACACCATTAATGATGTCAAGACCAATTCACGTGGTAAAAATGAGAGAAGATATGGCAAGCCTTTCTACCGTTGCGGTAAAACCGATCACAATTCTGACGACTGCTTATGCAAAAATTGGATATGTTTTAACTGCAACAAAAAAGGGCATGTGGCGTCTAAATGTTTATCAAAAAGAAACAAGCATAGGGAAAAGCGCCAACTAAAAAGTGTTGAAGAAATTATGGACAACGAGAGTGTTTTGAGTGATTCCAGCGTTTTAAGCGAATATCTATCAGAAAACAGAATTAATGGTTTATCAGTTGGTCTTATTGGAGGATACGGTGGAGCAGATGGTGTTGTTGGTTGCGGAGCTGAGTATGTAGAACTCGTGGTTGGCGGAAAAGCTATCGAGATGGAGGTAGATACTGGAGCGTGTGCAAGTATTATATCTGAAATTAAGTATTTAGAAAGTTTTCGTAAATTTAAATTAAACGTTGTAAGAAAAAAATTTACTTCTGTAACAGGAATGCCTTTAAAATGTGCTGGCATAATTAATGTAAGTATAAGCAAAATGCATTGCGGTAAAAGTTATGATTTGGTGCTGGTTGTAATTCGATCGGAAAGAGATTTTAAGGCACTGTTGGGAAGAGATTGATTAAATGCGTTGTATTCTGGCTGGAGAGGAATTTTTAATTCTAAGGCAATAAAAACTGTAAATTCAGGTAGTAATAGTATTTTAAGTTATATCAAAGAGAAATATCGACGAGTACTTAAAAATATGTCAAACGAATGTATCGAAAAATATACTGCGGTTATAGTACTTAAACCAAGCCTATTTTTAGAAAAGCTTACAGCGTTCCCTATAAATTACGCGAGCACGTAGAAGAAGAATTAAATAGGTTATGCGCGGAGGGAATTTTAATTCCCGTTTCATTTAGCGAATATGCCTCACCAATAGTAATCGTGTCTAAGCCAGGAAAAAAATAAGAATATGCATAGATTTTAAAGTAACCATAAATAGATTTGTTGAAATGCACCATTACCCCTTGCCGCGAATGGACGACATTTTTGCTAGTTTGGCAAATTGTAAGTATTTTTGTGTTATTGATTTGTCCGGTGCGTACCAAAAATTAAAAATATCAGAAACGTCAAAACAATATGTTACAATTAACACGCACAAGAGATTGTTTCAATACACCAGGCTTCCATTCGGAGTAGCAAGTGCCCCCGCTATTTTCCAGTCCATTATGGATCAAGTGTTGTTAGGAATTAAAAAACGTCATGTTATTAAGATGATATTCTGATAGGTGGTGCCACGAAAAATGAATGCAAAGATAGACTCTTCGAAGTGCTTCAAAGGTTAAATGAGTTTAATATCAAAATTAAAGAAACAAAATGTTCATTCTTTAAAAAGAAAATCAATTATCTTGGCCACACAATTTTTGAAAATGGCATTAGGCCAAATAGTGAAAAATTTATTGTATTTTCAATGCACCAACTCCAAAAAATATAACAGAACTGCAGTTGTACTTAGGAATGATAAATTTTTACTGTAAATTTGTGCCAAGTTTATCAACTGAGCTAAAAGAATTGTATATATTGTTGCGTAAAGATGTCGGATTTAAATGGACACAAGAAACTGAAAAATGTTTTATAAAATCAAAACAATTGTTATTAGATAATAATTTGCTCGAAATGTATGATCCAGATAAGCCCATTGTAGTAACATGTGACGCTAGTCCATATGGCGTAGGTGCAGTTTTAGCGCATTTAGTAAATGGTTTAGAAAAACGGTTCTATTTATGTCAAGTACGTTGTCTACATCGGAGCGCAACTACTCTCAAATTCATAGAGAGGCACTTGCTGTTATGTTTGCCATTAAAAAGTTCCACAAGTATATATATGGTCACCGATTTACTTTTTGCAGCGATAATCAAGCATTAAAAGAAATTTTCAATCCAAACCATGATACTTCAAAAATAACGGCATCTAGATTGCAGCGAGTTTAAATATAGGCCAGCAAAACAAAATGCGCCTGGCAATGCTTTGTCACGCTTGCCAGTAAAAAATTAAACACAAGTTGAAAGAATTTGTAATTTTGCTGATGCTACAGATTTGCCTATTAGCGAAGAAAAAATACAAAAGTATACGGCAATGGATAAAATATTATTAAAAGTAAATAAATACACTCAAAGCAACTAGCCAGTAGTAGTTCCGTTAAGTTTAAAAATATTTCACAACATAAAAAAGAGTTTAAAAACTGATAACAGTTGCTTATATTACAGGGACAGAATAGTTATACCCGAAGCTATACGTAACGAAGCATTGTTCGCTTTACATAAAAATCACGATGGAATAGTTAGATTAAAAATGTTGGCCAGAAGTTCAAACAAAGCAAAGAGTGTCAGATAATGGTCCACCGTTTGCTTCTTTTGAGTTTCAACAATTTGCAAAAAAATTAAATATAATTTTAACGAAATCACCTGCGTATCACCCCCAAAGTAATGGGTTAGCTGAGCGTGGAGTCCAAACCATAAAAACAGTTTAAAAAAATATACGTCAGATAGTAGCTTAAAATCTCTACCAATACAAAGTAAAATAAATAAAATTTTAATGTCTTACAACAATACGCCCTGCACAACAACAAAGAAAAGTCCAGCAAGTATAATTTTTTCATTCAATCCTAGAACTTTAATAAATTCCCTAAACAAAAGTAAAAAACTAAGCCAAGAAGATAAAAATGAAGTAAAAGTCTCGGCGGCCATTTGGTCAATATTTTGTTCCATACATAATTGAACCATACCAATATTATCATAATAAAAAAAATGACAGTAATTTCCTAAATAATTTGTGTTTTATTCAAAATCAGCATCGGCCCTTAAAATTTAACCACCCTATATATGAATTTTATTCTCAGGTCTGTTGGCAAAAATTTCGCAGTTTTTCGTTACTACCCGTAGCTTTTAAAAATAAAATTGAGTCTGATACTCGGGGCTTTTGTGCCTGAGTAGATTGGTACGGACACAAATTGTTTCTCGGGTGTCTGTTTGGTACTTTGAATTCCGAAGGGGCGTTGGCCGACGCTAAATATTGGTCCCATGCGAATGGAGCACCATAGAATTAAGCTTACACGATAGGGGTCTACGTTAAAGACAAAGAGGATATCTGCCCACTAGAGCAACATATAAAATTTACTTTATTTTAGAAGTTTACACAAGTTATGACATATTTATGAAATGGTTTAATATCAATTCAAAATAATGCAGTGATTTCTTCAATTCAAATGCAGCTGTTACAAACCAACAGATTTACAAAGCCGCAAAAGTTTGCTGTTAATGCATTCTATTTGATGCTAAAAACTTCTTTCACTTGACTTATTAAATGTTTGATCATTCAATTTCATTGAAGTGAGATGGAAGGATACACGTCAAAGAGTTTCGCAACTCAAAGTTGCTGGTACTGAAAACGAATAGTTACGTGTTTATGTTATACATACAGCAACTTTTTCGAAACAAGAAAATTTTTAGCGAAAGCAGTAAGAACTGAAAATGTTAATAAAAGCATGAAGATGTAACTAAATGCTTCAGTTGTGACTAGTTTTTACAATTTATTCATAAACGATGGTATTGCAATTCCTAAATTTATACAGAAACGATGTGCCTGGAATCGTTAAATTATTCAATAAAGTTAAATTTGTGTCCGCTTGTATTACGATATCTTTGGGTAACATTTTGTTTTTGCACGGTTAGAAATCTTGGAACAAATTTTTATGCTTTTGGGGTTACATAAATGACCACACCAAAATTGTATTAAAATTAAATACTGGCCAAATACTAAAATGAATTTTTAATAAAAATATGTATTAGAATTTAATACTTATTTTGTAGTAATTTTTGATACTGGTTTTGCTTATACGTAAAGTATATTATTAACCATAGTATCAAAATGATGCCAAAGGCTATAAAATATCGTTGTAATATTTGAATTCTATTAACATTTAATACGAAATTGTATTGAAATATATTACAGCATGTCTTGAAAATTAACCTTAACCCTGTAACGTGAGGTCACTCGTGGCCAGGTGATTTATTGTTAGGCGTACATCACGTAGTGCTAGCGACATTTACCTCGCACGAAAAAAAAATTACAAGTTTCGATAGTATCGTAAGTATAGACGTAGAATTCCTTTTTATATAGCAATAGAGAAAATACTGTTTTTTTTCATTCATATTTTTAAAAACTATTTAAAAACATTGTATCTTCTAAATAAAAATTATTCAAAAACAAATTTTTTGTCTTTGTTGCCTTCTTTAAACTTACTTGATCTAAAAAGCTCCCAATTAAATTCATGTAAAAATTATAAAAAATTTATAAAAGTTTTCGTTTGATATTTTTAGTGATGAATTTGTTGTTAATTTTTTATGTTGGTTACAAATAAATGTAATTCAAAGTAACGTTTAATAAATAAAAATAATTATCGGAAAATTTTGAGTTATTTATTTTTCCTGTAGTAAATAGCATTAACATATATAATATATATATCAAACGAAAAGTTTTTATAAAACAAAACAAATTTTAACATGAATTTAATTGAGAGCTTTTTAGATCAAGTAAGTTTGAAGAAGGCAATAACAACAACAAATTCGTTTTTGAATAATTTTTATTTTGAAGATGAAATGTTTTTAAATAGTTTTTAAAAATATGAGTGAAAAAAACCGAATTTTTCTTTATTACTATATAAAAAGGAATTCTACTTACGATACTATCGAAACTGTGCCTTTTTTTTCTTTTCATGTTGAAAGTGTTGTTGGTATTGTTTCTTTGAAAAAAATTAGTTAGAGCAATTAATTGTTCTAACCTGACCTAAAGCTCAATAAACGATTTTAAATTATCAAACAACTAGAATTTGTATTTAAAGTCAAGAATGATTTAAACTATCAAACATTTAGAATTTGTTTTTAAATCATAGAAAAACAACATTAATATACAACTTAATAAATGGCACGCTTATATGAAACACACAATGCATACTTTGCTGACAACGAAACGGTCCGCTTCAGTGCATCCGATTGGCTATCTGGGGAAAAAAAGCAACTCATGTGTATTTATATATGTATGTTTTACATACATACCCAGTGTGCCAAACGTATCCGTTACGAATCCGTAACGAACTCACTTCTTCGTACATTTTGTCCGAAACGGATTGCGTTTCGCATCCGGAACGGATCCTTTTTCGTATGAAATTCCTCTCTCCGTTACGGACTTCAGTTACGAATCCGTTTCGGACTTCAGATACGAATCCGTTTCGGACTTCAGATACGAATCCGTTTCGGACTTTAGATACGAATCCGTTTCGGGCTTCAGATACGAATCCGTTTCGGACTGCAGATACGAATCCTTTTCGGACTTCACATACGAATCTGTTTCAGACTCTTTTTTTAAATAATGCGAACTCACAACGGACTCGTTTTTTAAAAATAGTTCTTATTCAAAAAGGGACAATAATGTTTATGTATTTTCAACATTTTTTTATTTTTTGGCTAATTCAGTTCTTACATTCTACAATTACATTTTAAAGAAGGAAATTTAAAATTATATCAATGTATAATAAAAATAAAAATAACAACAAAAATGAGTACACAATTGTATTTCGTATCCCTAATCTACTGAAAATAAAATAAGAAATTGTAAAACAAATTTAAGATTGTCTTTTATGTTTACGTTGTGGAAATTTTTTTGAAGGATTCGTAACGGGTTCGTCAAAACATAAGATTCCTCTCAAAAATACGAATTGCTTTTTTCATTTTTTCGGATCCGCCTCGGACTCAGAACAGACTTCAGGAACGAATCCGTTTCGGACTTCAGATACGAATCCGTTTCGGACTTCAGATACGAATCCGTTTCGGACCTCATATACGAATGCGTTTCAGACTCTTTTGGCGGATTCGTAACGGGTTCGTAACGGGTCCGTCGAAACATAAGAAAGCGCAGTGCGTACTGACGGACTCGTAACGGGTTCGTAACGGATCCGCATCCGTTTTTGTGCACATTGGGATATTAATAAAAACAACAACAACAAAAGCAGCACAACAACGAACGGCGTAATAACGAACCACACAAGCAAACACAACAACAACAACAACAACAACAACCTTAAAAGCAGCATAAGCAGCTACTCCAGCTAAACAGCTAAGCAGCTTATGCATTACTCATACGATTATATGAATTTTTCATCTTCTTAGATTTTGCTATTTTATTAGATATTCGTTTTATTCCCACTAAAACTGTTTTTTTGGCATTTTTTTTTTCTTTGTACGATGAATATTAAACGCTGTAGGTATATCCCAAAGTGTCAAATATCACTTTGAAAAAATTCGTGAAAATGACCCCCATACAAACCGCGCTGTAAGACGTAATTCTACGTCAAAAACTTTAGTTGGGGCGCTCACAGCTTTCATTGGTTTCATCAGTTTATGTTCGGTCGTTGCTATGTAAGGAACCTTTGAATTTTGAAGAAGACACAAGTGACCCCACATTACAGCGAAGTTTTGTAAAAACTAATAAAAAAGTGTTTGCTCTTATATAGTGAAAAATAGTTTTAATAATTTGTATAAAACATTTTGTTAAATTTAAATAATAATTAATAACCTTACAGATTCTGAAAGGTGATAAAAATACCTTTCAAAAAAGCCCAGATTGAGAAATCTGCTATAATTCTATTCGATTTTATGACGAATTTAATTGAATTATTCTATGTATATATGGAAAAATATCTATTTTAAAATTTTGGGGGGCTCCAAATCCGACTTAAAGCTATGGTCTCTTGAGCAAAATTTCTCAGAATCACCTATAGATTACGTTTTTGTTATACGCTTCATCAAAAAAAAATTAACTCGCCCTAATATATATATATATATATATTAGATATATATATGTATTTCCGATACGGTAACACTTTTACTAAAAACAAATAGATTTACCAATATTATCTATGTATACTCTTTAATTCATATGTATAAGCTGTTTTCTAAAATAGTTCGATGGCATATGCTGGCTGTAGCTACAAATAAACATCTACATAAAATTAAAGCTTACTGTATTACAATAACTACCAAGCAAATCTACAACAACACAAAGAGAATGACATGATCCCAGCGGTTGCGCAGCGTTAGAGGGGATGAACCGAATTGGCGGCGTAAAATATACAGCACTTTGCTTGCTATTTTTTCTGGTTGCCTGCTAGCAAGATCTCAAGGGGGGGGAGGCATTAAAAGAGACTTCAGAGCTAACTGCTGAAATAAAATAAAATTTCAATTTTTCATATTTGTATTTTGTTTAACTGTCGTTAAGTCTCTTTTAATGCCTTGCTAGCAGGCAAACAGAAAAAATAGCAAGCACAGTGCTATTTATTTTTCGCCGCCAATTCAGTTCATCCACTCCAAAGCTGCGCAACTGCTGTGATCATGTCATTCTCTCACCGTTTTTGTTGTTGATTTGCTTGGTAATTGTTGTTGTGCAGTTAGCTTGAATTTTTTTGTAGATGTTTTTTTGTAGCTACAGTCAGACAGTAGCTACGGAATGACAAGGATTGTGTTAATTTTTATACGATTACAGTAAAAAGCTTATGTTATGTAAGCCACACAAACTTCAAGGCTACACAATTAACAAACGAGTGCTGTCATCTTCGCTATGCATCTCTAATGTTCTGATTTCTCAAATCTATGCTAGAGTTCCGTAACATACGCTGCGTTAGTGTTCATTTTTGCTCACTTCTTTACAGACAGTTGGTTGAATTTCGACCGCAGGCGATACTAGTTGTATTAGAAATGGGTGTCCATGCCCTCTTTTACAGCCCACAAATCAATAAAAATACTTTATTTAAGACGATTTTAGTCATATAAGACTTAAATTTGGTAATTTAGTTTGTATGGTTACATTCGGAAACAGTACTAAAAATGGGCGTGGTTGCTCTATAGCAACGCCCACTTTTTCATAAATCGGTAAAATTGACTACTGGTCCGATAAAATTTGGCAGTCGATTTGTTTCGCCTACTAGATAGTTTATAAAAATTTTGCCATATACCCTTTTACCGCCTGCAAATCAATAAAAATGCTATATTTTAGACGGATTTGGTCGTATTAAACTAAAATTTGGTAAATGAGTGCATATAGTCACTTTCGGAAACTGGACTAAAAATGGGCGTAGTCGCACTACAGCTATATAGTTCTACCAGTTCAGATATACAAAAAAGTTACATTTTTTTCGGATTGTCATTATTATGTGGCAGTAAGCCGGTCTGTGAGAGTCCACGTTTTCCCCTGGATTACTAGTAAATGATAATATGCTGCGAAGCTCACGATAAAAATTACTCATATATTGAATAACTTTTTTACGCCTAATTAATGGCTTAAATTTTCGCGCATAAAATGACAAAACATGATTTGGTGGCAACCCTTTTCCAGCTGTCACTCATCTACATAAGCCGGGGAGATCAAACAAGCATGCATCACTGCCCAAAACTATTCTACAAAGTACTCAATTGCAATTTAGGGTGCTCGCAATAACCAAAAGTACTCAATCTACACATACCCAAGTCAGTGTGAATACCCTTATTGATTTTTGTTTCAGATGAATTTTGCGACCTGTGGGAAGGTCACCAGTTTGTGTTTTAAGCACTGGTCCACGTCACTCCGCAAATTACAATCTGAAAATTTTATACAATCTTTTTCAAAGTACTGTTAATATACCTAAAAAGTTTAGAGTACCTATATTATTTACTTTTTCCAAAAAATATTAATGAAAACTGCATATTTTACCTTTAATGGTTGCCGTTTTTGGCTTCGGCCAAAAATCCACATTCGATCGGACACTAATTTTTACAGTTAAAAAACCAGTTTTGCGTATATTTACGCACTTACCACCCAATAACTCAATCAGTTACTGAAACAAGATTTTATTCCATTTTCGAAAAGATTATATAAAGACCTTTTAAACAACATCCAAAACTTTGTGAAATTTATGTATTTACTACGTGTATTTATCGAGTAAATGCAAAGATTTAAATATTTTATTTCAACTTACAGCCCTATTTTGGCAAAGTGAAAATTGTTACCCAGTATTTTAAAAATTTCTATGTGTTTGTTTTAATTTTTTGATTTCAAAACAAAATTTGAAGCTCAAAAAACAAAATTATTTAATGAAATTGTCATTATCTGAAAAGCAGGTGACAATTTTTATCAAAATGCTTTATTCTTGAGCTTAAAATTTTGTTTACTAATCAAAAAATTACAGCAAACACATAGAAATTTCAAAAATACTTGGTAACCATTGTCACTTTGCCAGAATAGGGCTGTTATTCTACTTTAAAATTTTATGAAAATAAATAAATTTAACAATTTATTTTAAAATTGAAGAATTTTATGCTAGAAAAAAAAAGTTAATATAAAAATGATATTAAAACTGTAAATCCTTATTGTAGGATATACGTACACAACAGACATAGTGTCTTGTAGTGTTTAACAGCTTAGTGCTTAACCCTTCGTGGGACCCTAAGGTCCGTAGGGACTTTTTCGATTTTGAATCGCAAATTACTCCTATTTTGGCCACTACGACCCCCTCCCAAAGTTACCATGTATTCCTGGAACATTTAGTTCTGTGTCTTTTACGGGTTCGATCATTAAAATCGGACCAGTGGTTACCGAGATCTAAGGATTTACTTTTATTGCCTACGAGAAAGGTCCCTAAAGTCCCCTGGGACATAGTATGAAAATTAAGCAAATTAACGGTATTACTTCGTGGAATTCATTGTTTTATGGCTCAAAATTGCAGCTGCGTTTAGTTTCAAGGTAAAATAAATATTTTTGCTAATTGGGTTTTCCAAGAAATGAGCAGAGGGAGGTATAAGTTTGCTTATTTTATTGCTTTGTTCATCCCTGATGCATTTGTATTATACCTGCGTGCCTACCTGAATGTTGGGGAAAAAAAGGTATATAAACCAGTTGCTTCAAGAATATTCAACAAATGTGTACTAACTTTTGAATTGAATTGAGCTAAAGAAAAATGTGCGAAGCATATATCAATATAAATTAAATACTAAATGAACAAAGTTGTGATTTCGATGATGAAATAAGTGATCCATCGTTCCAAATAAATGAAGAAGCCTCTGATTGCGAAAGTGGAGCCACTATTGAATACTGGGACGAAGATACAAGTGACGATGATGATGAAACGCCGCCAAATCAAGAAACAACTTCAGATGACTATTATGTTGGCAAAAATGGTATGAAATGGAAGAAAGCGCCGCCACCAACTTCACGTGTAAGATCGCACAATATCTTCACCATGAGAAGTAGAGGAATAGGACCAATAATGACTTCGGATGATCCATTGAGCATATTCAAAACAATTTTTACCGAGGAAATGTCACACATAATCGTAAGAGAAACTAACCGAAAAGCCAAACAAACTATTGAAGCGTGGAATGAAGCTAATCCAACATGACCCAAAGAATGGCAACCACTGACACCCAAGGAGTTTGATGCGTTCCTGGCAATGCTTATAGCTTCTGGCCTATATAAGTAAAACAATGAACCAGCTTACTGCCTGTTTGATACAAATCATCCACCAATCTTCAGAGCTGTAATGTCATTCAAAAGATTCAAACTGCTATTGAGGTACATTCGATTTGACAACGTGAACATGGTGGTACCTTACGCACAAATAAAGCTTGTATTCCCAGTGAGTTTAGGAAGAATCGCAATCGCCCAATTGATAGTACATTGTTCGGCTACCATGACAACAACGTTGCGCTATGCTCATATGTGCCGAAGAAAAATAAAGCAGTGGTACTCATTTCAACAGCACATTATACAAACGCCGTCGAAGGAGTACATAAAAAACCAATGGCCATTGTGGATTACAACAAAAATAAAGCTGGAGTGGACACGATGGACCAAATGCTAGGTACATACACGTGTAAAAGAGGTACTAAACGCTGGCCACTGGCCATGTTTTATAATATTGTGGACGTTGCTGCATTGGCGTCATTTATCGCCTATAATGACCTCAATCCGAGCCAGAAAAGCGACAGGAGGCGGTCGTTCTTATACAAATTAGTTCAGCAGTTGGCTACTCCCGAAATCGAAGAAAGGGCGCTCAATAATCGTATAACCCGCTACCCCCATATCAAGAGAGCTATGATGGACTACAACGTCATACCACTAGAAGAGAGCATTACAAGCGAAGCACCACCAATCCAACACAGGGATCAACGGAAAACTTGCTATTTATGTCAACAACACAACAACAGGCAACGTAAAACAAGATTTGCATGCTGCGATTGCAGGAAGTTTGTTTGTATGGAGCATTCAGAGCAGATGCACCATTTGTATGCCGTGCAAAACGTCCAGGATTCAGCGAGCAGAACAATAAAATAATATTAGATTAAGACTATATCTCAATAAAAATAATTAATATTTAATTTAAAACCAAAATTTGCCCGTGTTCAATAATTTTTAGTGCATTTTATAGGCAATTTTCCTATTATGTCCCAGCGGACCTTAGGGATCTTTGACGTATAATTTACCTAGGGTCCCACGAAGGGTTAAAGGTGATGAATGTAGGAATATTTTTTTTTGATATTCGGTCACTTTATCCGTCATAGCTCAATTCTGTTTTTATAATTCAAAATATAACGTAGCCCATATCATTCAGAGGATGTTGTACAGCACATCAAAACAATATTAATTTTAGTCCGACAAATAGTTGGGAGTTCACACACTTAATATTGCTTTTCAGTATCCTTCAGATATCCTTGATTTCATTTATTTAATTCTCTCCTTAGAAACTTAGTGCTTAAAAGATATGCAAACACAAATATGTGTTTCTTTTAAGTATATGTTACGATAGTAAGGTACTATAATAATAAAAAATTTTTGACTTACACCTTTAGGCCTAACCAAAATAGACGAGTCGCTACGTAACGAAGGAAGACGAAAATGTTCGCTTAAATGCAATTGAATGTTGCTGGTCAAAATAGACACACGTCAACTCATCGAAACGAAACGGTTTGACAAAACGTTTTGTTCCGTAAGAAGCGAACTTTTAGCGTCTCCACTCATCAACAACATCTGTTCAAAGTGTGCTACATTTTTTCCATTCATAGTTCACAAATGTTTATTTAATAATTAACAAAGTTGTAATTGCATATTAATTTATAAATAAAAGACACTCTGTTCGCAATTGATGTTGCAGACGAGTTGAGCAAATCGTTTCATCGCACTCGTCGCACGAAACAAGTGCAGACATTCGGCAAGTTGCCATCGTCTATTTTGGTTGGGCCTTTTGGTGGTACGTTATTCTTAAACGTACGTTTCTTAAGTACAATTCCTCGAGTTTACCCATTTAATTAAAATTGTTTATCCTATAAAAAACATATATAAAAAAGAGCTGGGAAATAAATACTCCGATAATAAATCAAACATGAAAAATATTTTCGTAATCGCCAAAATCAGTTGTGAAACTAGCCAAAAAAGTATCATGTTTACCACATTGCCCAAACTCTCTCTCTACTGCAAAGAGGATTTACACTAATAATTCACCACTTACTTCACCTTTCGAGCAACATTAAAACAGTCCTTAAAAATTCTGTCCAACGCTTGGACTGCGTTAAGATGAAGAAAATAACGCAAACAAAAAGTTCAAAGTTTGCTAACTTCTTTTGTCAATAAACCATTTTCGTCTAGGATGTTTATGTAGTTGAAATTGTTTTTGCTCCAAAAGTATTTTGTCGTATAAATTGTGCTACCACTTTTAGACATTGTTAAACTCATAAAATACACATTACAACAGAGTATAAAATTTAACTTTCAAACCTTTTTCCGTAAATTTGACAGAATTTGTAAAATCAATTTTCTACATATTAACTACTTTACATAATTTTTTTTTTATTTATCGAAAAAGTATTTTGATGCAAAAACATTAAGCAGAATCACCATGTACACATCACCGATGTAAAACCCAGGGCCGTAGCTAAGCGAGTGCTTTGGGTGCGGGATCGCTTCATAGAGTCCGAAAATGTATATAAATATTATAAATAAAAATATTTAAAGGAAAAACTTATAACTTGTTTTTATCCTTTCAGTGGATTTGCCCAATATATTAGACACGTCAGAAAGTAGTTTTTATTTTTATTTTGCAAAGCTTTTTTATAATGCCGAAGAAAACCACAAATCCTGGTATCTTTTTATGGCTTTAATGATAATAATATTAAGAGGGTGTAAAAAAGAAAAATCTAAAGGGTTTGCAAACATTCAAGGGATCAACAAAAAAAAAATTTGTGCCGAACAGGAGCAAAACAATTTTTTTTTTGCACAAACTTTCAAAACGTAAGTCATGCAGGTACAAATCAAAGATATGTTTTTCATCTTTTTAGGATCTAAATGATAGGAATATTAACTCAAAAAATTATTTTGATCGTATTTTAGCCATTGATAGGGTTAAATTAATTGATCAAATTATGAAAATATTTTTAAAAAAATCTTTAAGTGTTGAAAATACATTTTTAAAACTTACAAAACTTGAAAAAATCGATTGATCAATGATAATTTTTTCGAATGCCTCAAATTTAACTTCAGCTAAAACTAGTTATATCTTAGCTATTTTTATTTTATTTTATTTTATTTTATTTTATTTTATTTTATTTTATTTTATTTTATTTTATTTTATTTTATTTTATTTTATTTTATTTTATTTTATTTTATTTTATTTTATTTTATTTTATTTTATTTTATTTTATTTTATTTTATTTTATTTTATTTTATTTTATTTTATTTTATTTTATTTTATTTTATTTTATTTTATTTTATTTTATTTTATTTTATTTTATTTTATTTTATTTTATTTTATTTTATTTTATTTTATTTTATTTTATTTTATTTTATTTTATTTTATTTTATTTTATTTTATTTTATTTTATTTTATTTTATTTTATTTTATTTTATTTTATTTTATTTTATTTTATTTTATTTTATTTTATTTTATTTTATTTTATTTTATTTTATTTTATTTTATTTTATTTTATTTTATTTTATTTTATTTTATTTTATTTTATTTTATTTTATTTTATTTTATTTTATTTTATTTTATTTTATTTTATTTTATTTTATTTTATTTTATTTTATTTTATTTTATTTTATTTTATTTTATTTTATTTTATTTTATTTTATTTTATTTTATTTTATTTTATTTTATTTTATTTTATTTTATTTTATTTTATTTTATTTTATTTTATTTTATTTTATTTTATTTTATTTTATTTTATTTTATTTTATTTTATTTTATTTTATTTTATTTTATTTTATTTTATTTTATTTTATTTTATTTTATTTTATTTTATTTTATTTTATTTTATTTTATTTTATTTTATTTTATTTTATTTTATTTTATTTTATTTTATTTTATTTTATTTTATTTTATTTTATTTTATTTTATTTTATTTTATTTTATTTTATTTTATTTTATTTTATTTTATTTTATTTTATTTTATTTTATTTTATTTTATTTTATTTTATTTTATTTTATTTTATTTTATTTTATTTTATTTTATTTTATTTTATTTTATTTTATTTTATTTTATTTTATTTTATTTTATTTTATTTTATTTTATTTTATTTTATTTTATTTTATTTTATTTTATTTTATTTTATTTTATTTTATTTTATTTTATTTTATTTTATTTTATTTTATTTTATTTTATTTTATTTTATTTTATTTTATTTTATTTTATTTTATTTTATTTTATTTTATTTTATTTTATTTTATTTTATTTTATTTTATTTTATTTTATTTTATTTTATTTTATTTTATTTTATTTTATTTTATTTTATTTTATTTTATTTTATTTTATTTTATTTTATTTTATTTTATTTTATTTTATTTTATTTTATTTTATTTTATTTTATTTTATTTTATTTTATTTTATTTTATTTTATTTTATTTTATTTTATTTTATTTTATTTTATTTTATTTTATTTTATTTTATTTTATTTTATTTTATTTTATTTTATTTTATTTTATTTTATTTTATTTTATTTTATTTTATTTTATTTTATTTTATTTTATTTTATTTTATTTTATTTTATTTTATTTTATTTTATTTTATTTTATTTTATTTTATTTTATTTTATTTTATTTTATTTTATTTTATTTTATTTTATTTTATTTTATTTTATTTTATTTTATTTTATTTTATTTTATTTTATTTTATTTTATTTTATTTTATTTTATTTTATTTTATTTTATTTTATTTTATTTTATTTTATTTTATTTTATTTTATTTTATTTTATTTTATTTTATTTTATTTTATTTTATTTTATTTTATTTTATTTTATTTTATTTTATTTTATTTTATTTTATTTTATTTTATTTTATTTTATTTTATTTTATTTTATTTTATTTTATTTTATTTTATTTTATTTTATTTTATTTTATTTTATTTTATTTTATTTTATTTTATTTTATTTTATTTTATTTTATTTTATTTTATTTTATTTTATTTTATTTTATTTTATTTTATTTTATTTTATTTTATTTTATTTTATTTTATTTTATTTTATTTTATTTTATTTTATTTTATTTTATTTTATTTTATTTTATTTTATTTTATTTTATTTTATTTTATTTTATTTTATTTTATTTTATTTTATTTTATTTTATTTTATTTTATTTTATTTTATTTTATTTTATTTTATTTTATTTTATTTTATTTTATTTTATTTTATTTTATTTTATTTTATTTTATTTTATTTTATTTTATTTTATTTTATTTTATTTTATTTTATTTTATTTTATTTTATTTTATTTTATTTTATTTTATTTTATTTTATTTTATTTTATTTTATTTTATTTTATTTTATTTTATTTTATTTTATTTTATTTTATTTTATTTTATTTTATTTTATTTTATTTTATTTTATTTTATTTTATTTTATTTTATTTTATTTTATTTTATTTTATTTTATTTTATTTTATTTTATTTTATTTTATTTTATTTTATTTTATTTTATTTTATTTTATTTTATTTTATTTTATTTTATTTTATTTTATTTTATTTTATTTTATTTTATTTTATTTTATTTTATTTTATTTTATTTTATTTTATTTTATTTTATTTTATTTTATTTTATTTTATTTTATTTTATTTTATTTTATTTTATTTTATTTTATTTTATTTTATTTTATTTTATTTTATTTTATTTTATTTTATTTTATTTTATTTTATTTTATTTTATTTTATTTTATTTTATTTTATTTTATTTTATTTTATTTTATTTTATTTTATTTTATTTTATTTTATTTTATTTTATTTTATTTTATTTTATTTTATTTTATTTTATTTTA